>JANSTS010006526.1:0-10106 GCA_026546915.1 Sylvicola fuscatus
AGTCTGGTCGAAAACGTCAAACTTTTATGGAAAAACAGCACGACGTACAATTGATATCCTAATGCTGTCTGTTATTGGCCAACCGATGGATCGATACAGAAAATTTCCATTTCCATTGCATAAAAGTTAATTTTTTTCCTTAAAAAGTTTTCTTATTAAATCACACAATCAATACTTTTGTACAACTGGCGATGTTTGTGGGGCGATTTTTCGACAAACTATACCATTTTCTATACCTCCTCTGCTGACGCCGAGATGACGATTGCGCGTTTATTCCACATACGCGAACTCTCCATATGTCATAATTATATTACAATTATTGTGCTCAATAATTCAACAATGCAAATAATGAGGATGGGTGTGTTGTATGTATATTGTATATATGTACTCGTAGGCCTGCACATGAATTAATATGTGCCAAGAAGACGTCATCAATTTCTTTGATTTATATAGGAGATGTGTGCTCGCGTCGTCTCGCAGCTGCCTGTCTTATTCAATTAACATTTGTATTGCTTTCATGATTCGTGAAATGCAGTTGAAGGGTACGCGCCAAAAGCTTTCCGACGATTTGGGATTTGTATGCATTTAAGGTGCGTCAAACTTTAACGCTGACGCACTAAACGCATGAGATAGCGTTGCCGATATTTACATTGAATTTAGGGCTTAAACCTTTCTGTTTTTATTTTCCTAGATAAATGTGTTTTTTTCATGACTAAACTAAAAACTGTTTTATTTATTTTTCAGCACACAATGAGAGTGCAGTCCATAGGAAAAGCACCTTGCTCGACAGATGCAATTGATGTCAGTACAAGTAAGTAATTGTAGCATTTGCGTTTCTATCTTTGGCCATTAAGTAGATAATTTAGGTTGAGAGTATAAAGACTCTTCTATATAAGTTCCTTCGCACCAAAACGGACCAACAACGATCCACCATTAAGTTCGCCTTTTGTGTGTTTTATTACACTATTTGCGAGTAGTTTCAACGTCTTACAGCCTCCTCGAATTTCACACTAATGCAAATAGTACGAAAGTTAAGATAAAACTCGCGGCGAGTATTCAAATTGAATAATGTATGTCGGAACTCACAGGGGGAATAATCATATGAGCCAACATATTGTTTAGAATTGAACTTGGCGTGGCTCACTATGAAACACACAAAACAGCATTAGAACTATGCGCAAATATACAGAAATAGGTTTTATGTAATGGACATTGAACTTGACTTTTACAGATTGCCGCGAAGAATAATAGGCGGCGAGAATTCGTTTTGCATGTTGGTCTTAATTTACGCGTGGTAATAATGAGGAGAACAGTTCAATTTTAATTCTGGACTAACAATGACAGAGGATGTGTCTAAGCACAATAAAAGCTTTGTATTAAATTTAATGTAATCCTCGTCTTGTTTCTGTGTTTTTAATGCATTTAAATTAATTTAATAGTTTCTTCAATTATTCCACTGTTCCTTTTTATTTATTTTTGTTCCATCAGTCGAGCGATAATTTAATTCGGCTATATAATAGTTTATGCACACATTTTCCAACCAAGCGACTTACGTACATTTGACTTGCTTATTTGTGCTGCATTAGCGCATTTTAATCTTCCTCCACACCCAAGATTGTACATAAAACGCTTATCGTCTGCCGCTTCGCTTTTCAGCGACTCAACGTCTGTAATCAGCAGTGGCATTAAGTATAAAATAAATAAAATGAAACAATAACTTAAGATTGGACCTCCAAAAAGGTATTGATCAGCGGAATGTTTCGCCTGGCGACATTTTGTATTGTTAGTTAGTACTATACCAAGAAGTGTGGAAGCTTTGGCGTGGGTGGGCCATTGCCAATTGTTTATAAATGACGGCAGCGAGTAGGCTGAACGTATGAAGCATGCGCTTCTGATCAGCAAATTTGAAATGCATACTGCATCATTGGGCAATGTAATAAATGGCGCGGAACATGTGTTGTATATGCGTATGCAATCGGCCTTTACAGTTTACACTGATGATCATTCGAGCTCGTCTGTGTCGCATAATCGCAGTGCGCTTGCGCGATCACATTCAGCAGAGTTCTCAAAAAGCATGAGTGCGTCATCAAAAGTGCATTGACACTGTGCCGATGTCATTTAGATTTGTCGAAATAGGAACACCATAGAGATCTCGTCGGAATTGTTGACTGTTCACGATTGAATGCGCGAATTCAATTATGGAAAAACACGTGTTTGACCCCTAATGACAAAGGTCACTTGTTTTGCACTGCTAAGACGTGTACGATGTCTTGGCAGTGCTGAAATCTACAGGTAGTGCCATTTAAGCATAACCTCATTTACTCGAAAAAAAAACAATCGGATTGTATGTTAATTACATCCAATTATCCTGAAAAGATTTCGCAAAATTGTCACGTCAATCTTTACATTGAAAATACAAACTCGAACACATAAATACCGCTTAATAATAATTGAAAATAAAACAATATCCAAGCGTTACCACGACGGCGATCTTATTTCAATGATAAGACCTTTATTTACACACATTTCGCCATGTCATCGCATTTATTGTTGAAATATCCAACAGCACCCCTTGACTGTATCGAGATGTCGACGCGACGTCTTTAATTCATAATTTATACTGCCTGGCCAAAGCGAGCACACTTCAATTCTCTCAAATAAACTCTAATCTCGGATTTATGCTGATGGTCATATTTATGACATTTAATGTCATGCTTAAGATCCTATTCATTTACACTGTGCTGCCGCGCCGCGCAACATGCACATCGTATTTCATAAATATACACATTCATATGTGACCACGCGGAATTCACTGCGTCCGCCGTCATCAAGCCACACAACAGGTCGGCGCGCGGCGCGAATGAATAACGGTTCGCGCTCTCAATGCAATGCAAGGCAATAACATTTCATAGGATTGCTGTTGGTGGATTTAAGGGCTTGGCGAAATGCACCGCATAAATCCGCGGTTGGAATGTCGTCATATACGCACCCCACGCATGTTGACCTCTTGCACGAGCAGTGTTTATGATCAAATTTTTCTTGCGCTTAATTGGCAACTTAAACGTGACAAGTAAATATTATCACAGCTGATAATATCAACCAACAGGTTGTCACTTATGACTTAAAGAAAATATTTTGACAACATATTCGTTTTAATCTTCCGGTTTGATTCGTCAACAAGTATAATTCTACGAAAAAATTCTTATTAATCAATTAAAGACTGTGCCATAAGTAATTAACAGCTGGGGTTCTCAATTAGCACCATAAGCTGGAAAATTCGCTGCACTCATCGAATGATGCATCAGTTTGTTCACAATTTATGACAGTGTCTATGAGCTTTATTTATTGGCTATTAAATGAAATAATGTTTTATGAATTGCAACTTTAGCATTATAATGTAAATTGTTTCGTCGCTTTCATCGACACGAAAGTCTTTCATTAAACCCACGTGTAAATTTTTTATTTCTTTCAAAATGAAAACGGCATAATCCAATGTTCAATTGATTATTTATTCGCATGCTTTGAGTGAGTATGGAATGCTAAAGGTTAAGATTTAAGTAGATAGAGATAAAATGAACAAAAAAGATTTGTTAAATGATGTCTGTTATTAAATAGAAATTACAAGACACACATATGGACGAAAAATAATTCAAGTGGGAGTATTTCAATTAATATTGTATTAAGATGTATAAAAAAGTATGAAAAAAAAACAAAAAGTCTGATCGGAAATTTGATCTTGAATCACCCCTCATCCCTATAATCTCTCTCAATAGCACATAGACTTTTATTTATTGTTTAAGATTTCATGTTGATCGAGCAGAGTTTTTTTTTGTTCTGAAAGAATTTTTTGCTGTATTTTCGTGGCAAATAATCAACAACAAAAACTGACACAAAAGAAAAGTGGAACTTAATTCCCTCCCAGTTGGCAGTACGCGGGATCAAATTACATGCACCGATCATTTTTATTGCTTGTGATTATAATTTCTTAATAAACAACAGCATGTTTGCGCGTCTTCAATTTACAGCGCGAAGGAACACCATGCACACAGGAAGCGCATCACTGCAATCCGCCGCACGTTGTTGTCTTTGTTGTTGTTGCCGCTGTTGTTGCAATAACTGATTAATCTTGAAGTTATTATAACTTTTTGGGTGTTACGCAAAGGGCGTGAGTATAACATACTGGACATGACTTGCAAAGGGGGTATTCTTATATACGCGCATTAAATATCGCGTGCTACTGCATGGCCAGTTTGAAAATTAATTCGTTGCAATTTTTGTGCACAACAAGACGGCTGGAATCGAGAAGAGCCGTCTTCAACCAAAGTTCACTTACCTCATTAATTGTGCAATGCAGTTTCAATAGTATTTAGCGTGTGCAGCGGCGACGATAATCATCATTATCACCAATATGTGGCAGCTGTAGACGTTTGTATGAGTGATTTACATCCTGTAATGAAACAAAATAAGAGTTGCGTGAGAAATCGATTAAATCAATGATTAGAAGACTTAATAGCTGCACAAAGATGCGTTCAAAGGTGCACAGAAAAATATTAATCAAGTTGAGGTGTTTTATTTTATTGAGGATATTGTTGTTAACGGTGTTCTCAACAAGATCCTTTTTTTCACTTTGAATTGTTTTGAAGAAAATTTCAAGATTCATTGAACTGGTAACAAGTAATATAAATTAGAACCGAACACGACAGCTGATATGGTCGTAAACATGAATTTAAATGCTTTAAAGAACTGCACTTCTTGTATAACGATAAATCGTAATTAATGGACAATGCGAAAATCTTTAATCGTTCTGGTGACTAAAATGAATGAACACAATAACGTTCTAGTGCAATAACTCTATACGAATAAAGTCAATTGAGCCATAAATACTGCACATGATATTGTATCTGCGCATATGTGGAAGGTGTGTCACCGCATCACCAAGTCGTTTACCTTTTTTTTTTCTTTCTAATCGCATGTAATTATATATGCACGGCAACGAAATTGCATTGTGGAATCGAAATGAATTGCGCACGCTTTAATGGCCTTGCAACTGTTAGATGCACCAATGATATGTTAATAAAAGACTTTATAAACGCACACAACAGGGAAATTAAGGGTTAAAGTTAATTTATTGCAATGAGTGCAACGAAACGGTGATTGAATTAAACCACAAATGAGTGACTGATGATTAATGACCAATCCACAAATAGGCCGGGACAAGTGCAATATTGGATCTATATACACAACATTGCATCCATCCTGCCCTACTTGTAGCAGCCGTTGATTGAGAGTGTCGTTCAAATTGCAGTTTAATTTTATGATTCACCCACCCAGCTCCACGACTAAACCATTAAAGACCTCCGAATCTCTGCATAGTTCACAACAGAATTTTTACGAGCTATTAATGTACTACGAAGGAAAACAAAATTGGGGTCCATGCAATCTCAAATTTCCATATGACAAGTGAGTTGGAAGCAAATGGAACGAATAGCGGGTCAAATTTCGATCCATTTTCTTACAAAAAATGAGGATTGAATTTCCGTTTCACATTCAATTGATGTGGAGGAGGGATGCACACAACTGGATCGCGCAGACTAAAATCTTCTCCTTTTGTATATAATGGATCGTCCATTGTATTATCAATATATGAGAGAAAAAAAAACGTTCCAAAAAAATGTATTTGCAAATAGTGCCAGGGACACACCACAGAGCATTGGAGCATAATTTGGGATGGGAAAAAGGTACGCGAGATGATTTCATTTCGGCGGTCCTGGCCGCCTTCGCTCTACCTGTGTTTACCTACATATAGAGGGAAACCTGAAGATGAAGACTTATATCCGGACGTTGTATGTAACGCGGTGCGAATGGTGGAAACAAACGACAAACCGGTCTTGTTGCACGTAGAACATGTGTGGATTTATTGTTAATATATTGAGACCTGCGATCATCCGTATGGCTTGTTTGCCCGATTTGGCAGAGCTTTCTGACGCGCTGTAGCCTCACATTCACATTGGCGTGTAATCTTCTTCTTCTTCTTCTTTTTTCGTCGTATGTAACTAAGAGAAAATTACACTAAACCTTCTTTCGTATGTTGAACCTCATAATAAAACAGCCATAATACAAATTATTAACGCAAATAGCGAAATATTTCATCCGAAAATAAACATCACACGTCCAATGTGGGAGCAGGTTGGTGGTTGAAGACAGTCGAGGAGAGCACAGAGTTATTCAATTTCAGTCTTGTAAGATTGTGCCATTAAGCACAATAATTTAAAATGCCCACTCAGTTGATATGAACAAATATGCACACACAACCGGTGTAATTCAACACATATGACGCTTTTGTTCTGTACTTGTACCAATTTGTTATTTTACAACAAATTTGTTTGTTTTCTCTAATTTGAGTTTTTATGTAAAGAAAACATTTTAGAGCTAATGACTCAAAACTAATTTTATTCTTATAAAATTAGGTGATAAGTAAATTTTGAGCTATGACTTGGACAAAAAAAGCTTTTGTTTACAATTTACAAACATTTCATTAATTGCAATTGTCTTCAATAAAGAGACGCTACTCTTAATTCTGAGAATCCAGACAGATTCCATTGTCACGCTGGTCACACAAATTAATGTTTTGAAATATATGTTTGAATCGTTCAAATATCGCCTAAATACACCATTTAGCCGAATAAAAACGGTAAAACGACCATCGTCTGGAACAAAGCCGCCAAATGTGCGGTCTCAAATGATTAGGGAGATACACGCGCGCGAACTATAAAATCCGCCACTGAATCCCATACACATGAGTATATGTTAAAAAACGAAATTCAAAAGGCATACGTCGAAAAATTAAAATTGGTAGGAATTAAATTTTTGGCTGCGCGATCTTTTTGTATCTGGTCGCTGGGTCCGCGGTGGTTGTGTTATTGTTAGCTGTTATGTGAGCGATTTTGGGATCAATTTCTAAGAAGGAGACTAGCACATCAGCCTTGATGCGGCTTTTCTCATTTTTTTTTTTTCGTCTACATTTAGACAGTATAATCTGCGCGCGGCTTATTCTCCAACAAAGGGGCAGTCAAGCAAACCCGATTCGCATAAAGCAGGACCCTAAACGTAGCATACATTTATGTATAAACAATAAAAATACATACTTAATACCAATGTGATCGATTGCTGATTTTTATAGACTACTTTCTAATATAAATATGTTGTTTAAGGTCTTGGGAACATGATCTGATTGGTATTTAAATTTGAATATATATTTTTTTATAAACTGGCTAAATTTTGGGACCCGCAGGTCATTGTAAAAATTCTTGTGTATGTTTTGAGTGTCCCAAAGCTTTATTTATGTTCGGGTTGATGATATGAAGTCCCAACTCAAATCTTTGACATTTATAGTTAGAGACCTTATTTAGAAAAGTCTGTATAAATAGTGATTTCACTAATTTTGGGGTTTTATCAGGTAAAATGTGACCATGAGATAAATTGCAAAGACACTAAATGTCACATGTTGCATAAATAGAATTAAAATTTGATAATTTTAATTTAGTTTAAAGTTTACCGTGCAAAATTCCAATGTCTCAAACAATATTTACCTTAGGCTACAGCATTTAAATACTAGTCATTATTTCCCACCACCTTTAAACGCGAATCGCCAAATTGCTAGCGTGACTGACAGGCGTCCATCCGATACCGACGAAACACGCATAATTTGATGTTCTTGCCCATATTCAAGCAGACAGTCTATATGTGCAAAGCTTTTAAATGCAATCAATGAATCTAATTTTGTGTCTCGAATGTTTATGTATTCTTATTTCTTAACCCACCACACAACTTTGTAATTGGAGCAAGTTCAATGGTCTCTAATTGGCCAGTCCAATGCTCAGAATGCAAAGTCACGTTGTAGTTTAGTGTAGCAAATAGTTCTATTAGTTTAAGAAATTCTTTTTGGTGTATTTATTCCCCAAAAAAATATTTGGCATTTATCATTTGCTCCCGTCCAGAGTGCAAGAAATAAATTGAAAGTGATTGCCTATGACCTTAATGAAACTTTCGAATAAGCTTTAAACTAGAAGTTTTAAATTCCGTAAACTTTATCGGTTAAAAAAAACTTTAAACAATTTCTTATTAAACGCGTTAAGGAGTTTGATTAAAATACAGCGTTCTTAAGATTACCGGAAACGTTGTAATTGTAAGCTGCCACAACAGTTTTCTTAGCAAAGCTGCTTTAATAACGTGGACAGAAACGTTGTCTCTCTCCCACCGTGGCTGTTTAATACCAATTGAGTCTCGCAGATGTCGTCCAATTTTTGGCATTTAATTGCCTTTAATTACACCCCAGAGTTGTTGGCGCGTTCGTTTTTTAAGTTTTTTTTTGTTGTTGTTGTTTTTGCTGTAAAACTGGACTTGAGATTATAAATTTAGCCTGACAAATTGAAGCTTTCCACATATCACATGTAGGAGAACATATATGTACCTCTGAGCTGTGGCGCGGCTTGGCGGTTGAGAAACATTGAACAAAATCGAAATCGCTGGCGCGTACCAGACATTAAAAGAGTCCGCGCCGACGACACTAAACGCCATTCCAATGAACCGTAATGCAAAACCAATTTGCTGATAGATAGATATATTCAAATTGGATGTATTAACCGTTTTTGGGGGGGCGATTGGGTCTCAACGGTTGGCGGGTTAGATGAAATGTGTCGCTGTACACAAAGGAGAAGACAAAATGTATGGTTTTGTTTTTTTATTTTTATTTTTTTTTATTTCCAAACAAATTATGCATTATGGGAGGGAACACAATTTCGCAACATTTCCGGTATTGTGGAGCCGCTGTGACTAACTCCATAATTATATGCCGACATGTGTCTGTTTATAAATTAATTTAGAGAGTCTAAGATGATTTATTTTGTGGAGCTGTTGGCGACAGAGCATATAGTTATAATATGTATAAGCTAAGTATGTCAGCTATGTTCCCATGGCGGAGTTGTTGTGAAATGTACTTATGTTCTGAGTTGACGCACGTGTTATCACACAACAGCTAAATGAACTGTTTAGTTTAACGGCTTTGCGATGAATGGCCGGCATTTTTAAGATATTTATTTATAATCAAAATACTTATTCTTACACCACTCGAAGTCAGATTAATTATGAAGGTAAATTGTTCTGCTCTTCTACTTAAACTTTGGTTAAGTATTTCAGTGGTTCCCACGTTTCAAACTACTTAACAAAAAATTTAAAATTATTAAGAATACCACCAGCAATAATTTCACTTTGTCACCTTTGTGGGTAATTCAATACACCCACTGACTGCCAAAATTGAAACCGCACAATTTCTCCGAAAATCGTTTGCTTCGCACGTATTTAACGGCTCGCTTATAAATTCAGATAATTTTCGGCAATGCGGAAAGCATCCGCGAATTAAGAGTGGAATGGAGGTGGTTTTACAATAACGGGCTATTTAACGTGCGCGTTACCTCTTCTTGTGGACAAACATTAAAAAACCGTTTCAATTTTAACCGTGTGACATGAGATGTTGTGTACATGCAACGCGTGCATGTGGATGGTTCACGCTCGAACCAATTCATCAAACAAAGGTATGCCATAACCTCCCATGAAATGTGTTTACATGCCAATTGTGCTTTTGATGGTCATTTCTCAACGCCATCAACTTCATTCCACGCGGGTCTTCATTGATTTTCATAAGACGCGATCAAACGTAATTGCTCAAATTACGTACAATGTTGATGGTCGTGTTATTTTCACTTAAGTTCTTTATTGTGAAAATGCTCACTGTGGTTGTGCGTTTTCTTGCTTTCCTGTATAATTGTTAGCAACGTATTTTGGTCACTGTTTTGCTGCAATTTTCGTTTATTTGTGTAAAAGTAAAGCGAACAAACAGTAATGCCGTAAAGTATAAAGATAACAAAAGCGGTCACAAACCAAAAAAAAAAAAAACACCGCAAATACTCGCACATTTACTGTTAATGACATTCAATTGTCAATTGTTATTCCTAAGTAGGTGGTTTTTGGGATGACGCACTGTTTTCACGGTGTTGACCAGCAGAACTGGTTATTGACGCGAATATGGAATGGCAATTAAATTTTATATA
>JANSTS010006528.1:0-13987 GCA_026546915.1 Sylvicola fuscatus
TTTGAATAGGAATTTTTGAAATTGCCTAATTAGTATTTAAAGTATTTACAATGCAATTAGTTTGTATACAATGAATATCGAACGACCAGAATATTCTACAATCAAAAAAAAAATGATATTCAATAATTTAGTAAGCTTTAACGTTTTGATTAATATTATTAATAAACTCTACTTACATGGTTCAACGACTTCTCCATGTTATGCTGATTCGCTATCAAATGCAAATTATGATTCTCATATACATTACAATCAGCATATAAAAGTATGTACGAATTATTTCAACTTATATAAATGCGCCTGCTAGAATATAATTTGCAAATGGGATGGCATTGCCTTAGCCCAGAGCGTACTCAACCAACATATGAGCAAATTACATGCCGCAGAGTTATGCAAATAGAAAATACACATATTTAACTAATGAATTGCCGCATCTAATCCACTTAAAAATCAATTCATTTTTATATTATGCATGTATGGCAAATGAAGCAAAAAGTACACAAATCGGCGATGTGCAAAAAACAGACGTACGCACACGCGGCGTGCATATGCTTAATTAATTTTTCGAATTCTGTGGCATTTATAATTGGTAAAACTTTCAAATTAATTTCAATTTGTTAAATTAAAAAGTAATTAAAAGGGCATTACAAACAATGAGCCAATAATCAATATTGGTTAAACGCAAAAAGAATGTTTTATTGCATAACGCATTCAATTACATAAAACATAAAATGCAATCGAATAAAAAAGCTTGCCATTTATACGTCCGATTGTCGATTTGGTTCTTGTTGACAGACTCACACAGTAAAATGATACGGTTGACTTGATCCTCCCAAGAACTTAGTCAAAGCTTAAGGAGGAAGCAAAGAAATGTTGTGCATCGGTTTCGCAGATGGGGGATGAATAGCTCACACACAAACATCAATGTCCCATTCCCTTCTAAGACTGTACCGACATTCTTTGGGAAATGGCACAATGCCAGACAAGTTGAGCACTTAAAAATTTGTTTGGTTGTACTCAAACATACGAGCACATCATTCCAGCGGCCATATAAGCACATATGCTATATTACATGGATATCTGCGTACATTGCTCCACACACATTTTATAGCATTCTCATGTATCCCACAAAATTCTCATTCAATTTGGGCCATGCACAGTGTTAGGTAAATTTGCAGACACAAAACGCCGCGCCATGAGAAGTCTATTAAGTTTCATTTATTTTCTCACTGACTTTCTTCATTCGCTAGATGGCTTCCTGCTTCACTGTTTGAAGTGAATGGGCGATACTTTATTCACTTCGTACATATTTCAGCTTTTTCCCTTTTATGCTCACCCAGACACGTTCCTCGCTCCTACTTGAAAACTTTTCACTGAGCGTATAAATGTAAATAATTGCTACAAATTTCCTTGGGAGACGTTTCCATATCCACAGCTCCTATTCACTGAATACGCCCACAAGCTGGCGTATGTATTTCACGTGGAGAATGCTCAACACAAGTCTTGTGTCTATGCGGTTTGTCTCGAAATGCCTGCATTTAATTGTTGCTTTATCAGACATTGTGAAGTGGATGCATTCAACCATTTGTGAAATTATGATGGTCCATCTTGAAAATGTGTTGTTCACTTACTTCTGCCAAAGTGTTTTCAGGATTATTTTACTTTGAAAGTTTATTAAATTTGATTAAAGATTCATTTCATGCTGAATTTAATCAATCTTACCTGGTGAAAATTTTACACATAAAACTTTTGGCCAGCTTTAAGCTAAACAATATTTTCTCACAATAGTTGGAAACACCTTAAATTCAACATTTGGAAAGTGGCTCACTTTATGTAATAACAATAAAGAAATCATGTTGTTTAAAATGTAATGCAATTTTCCAAAATCCCACCACAATATTACACACAACCTCACTGTGACCACATGCATGTGGAACAAAACACTAAAAGCAGTCTAATCTCGAGGCTAAACTTTATTCCTGAACCGAAAAAAGTCTTAGGCAGCTCATGTACCGACCGCAGTTCATAAATGCACAAACAAACAAAACATTCGCATTTTGCAACAAATCTGTATGGCATTCTCGTACAGAAGAATGTAAGTTTTGCATAATATATGAAACTGCTCATTGTGTGTTGGACCAATTTAAACATAGCGCGACATAAATTGAATGCAAATCTCCCTTACCCCCAATCCACCCTACCGTGGTCCCCTCTTGACACAATCCAGCAGGCTGCCAGCAGGAACCCAGAGGTCAGAATTTATATTTGTGCATTTGTAAGACGGCAGTGTTTTGGCTGTAAACATTTACTTTAGTCCAACCAATGCATATAAAGATGGCTGGGAATTTCGCCTCAATTGCGGTAAAGATTTATGAGATTAGTTTTTGTGCTATTCCTTTTGCAGCATTTCACTATACGAAAGTGTGGCGGCACCACTTTTTTAATTTCATGCAGTGCACTCGCGATGTCCCGACGCCTTGCAGAGATGGCATAATAAAATTTATTCATTTATAATTGATATGCATGGCGTGTGCAGAGAAACTGCGTGACCTTGTGTGTTATAGAAGAACTTATATGCTTTCTTGATATACATGTTAATGGGCATGACACAACTATTTTGGAGTGGTGACAGTAATTTGGTTTGAAGGAAGTTAAAGGGCTTATGAAGAAATAATTGGATTGAGCGAGTACTTCAAATAATTTTAAAGGAATCTTTTACAGCGTCTGCATATGTTTAAATCGATTTAACCAAAAATATCGTTGCGTATTTTATGTATATACGTATCTAATTTTATGGGTTTCCTCGATTTATGGCTCATAATACCATCAAAAATACGTTTCACTGACGATGCACGCAAATATGCTAAATAATGCATATCTGTTAACTGCCGAAATGTCTGTCCTTTTATGAAGTGACAACGTTTGAATGGAGCTCTTTCCAGATGTGCGCGAATTTAGATTTAAGATTGCTTGTGTTTATTGCTCTCAAAGGCACAATTTATTTATGTGGGTGTTCTGAAGCATGAGTCATTTCTATTACACAGATTTTCACAGAAAATCTAAATTACCTCGATTTCATAATTTATGCAAAAGCGTGCATTGTTTACACGTCGGCTTTGCACGTCCTAATTATTAAACTCTGTTATAGATAAATGCGGGCGAGAAGCTGTGACAACATTATGCTATGATATTATTTATGTGCACGAATCGAAAGACATTCCGTGCGTAATTGATATTTGATTTTGTAAATTCGTTGTAATTATATACAGAATTTAAAAGAATCTTTAAAAGATTGATGTCGTTAGTGAATTTAATAATGAGATTTAAGTTAAATGCTAACAAGAAATTTCCACTGAAAGTATCATAGTTTGTCTTAAATTACCTTATGAGTTGCAAAGTGATCCACTGCAAAACTGCTGAATGATGCAGTCTAATGATCGGTGCAATGACATGATTGTAAGTACCCAAATGGCAAGATGTAAGCATCTACTCTCTAATGTAACGTCTTGTATAGATTACCGCTGAGGTAATTGCAAATGATATCATTTGTGGAAGCAGATAATAAAGCTATTCATGGATGTTTTTTTTATGGTTTAACATGTCTTTGTTGTCTGGTGCAAGTTTATTTTGACAATTCATACTGCAAGTTAAGATAAAGATAAGAAACAAAATGAATAAATTCGCACTGTTTCTAAATCAATCGGATATTTATCTTTATAAAAGAAATGGTGTTGAAATCATTGCAGAAGTTTTAGTATAATCTCAAAATTTTGGGCATTATCTTTAAGTTTTATGCCAATAAGTATAAAGTTTTAGCATCACTTTTTAATGCATGTGGTTCTTGTTCGAAGGTCGCTTCTCGCATTAAACGAAATGCACCATTGAGAAATTTGGAATTAACGCTTGTTAAATTGTGTGATTAAAGAAACAGCTCGTCTAACTTTATATACTCTAGAGCTGAATATATAGGATTTCGTAAAATCGTGCTCTAAATCCAAAGCCAAACCTTACCGCACCAAGACGTCTCGGTGGAAAACAAATGTTTGCTTTAATTTGCAAATTACTTTCGTTCGCCGGTTAAAGAAGCAAAGCACTACCTTATACTCCACTTTTGCAACAGATAAGAACAAAATAAGTTTGTTAAGGATCACCATCAGCCATCATTTACCAAAATGGGAAAGAAGAAAAGGCGAAAAGCATGTCAGAAATTATATACGCGGAACTTCTTCAGCGTGGCGTCTTCGTCTTGAGCGCGCACATTTTTAGAACCGTGGCTTGCTGTGAAGCGTCATTAATCCTGCAACGTTTTATATTTCTCAAAAGCTCAATTACGAGATAATGTCACGCTCAAATAAGCACAATTACCAACACAAACACCCACACAAAGGGCATAATGCATGAATATAAGGGTTGAGGTGAAGCTGAAGCAACACGCAAGCTTATAATCGGATCCCACCAGATGACCCCACTAGATGGGAAAAGCGTTTAAGATAAACGTATACCACCGCAATTCACACGGTGCCTCACAAAAGTGCATTCAACATGCACAATAGCTGGCAAACGGGCAGCGGTCGGGTACGGTGCATTTTATCTAATTTATGGTGCATGCAAGGGCGAGCGCCCATCCCTTTCGTTATTTTCAATATCGCATTTATCTATAAAATACCAATGAATGTGAGACGTAGGCTCCTGCAGTGCATATGTTGCCTCTAAGCATGAAAGCTCCCGTTTGCTTTCTCACATTTTCTGAAAGTGGATTACTTTCTAAAACGATTCATTCCTCACTAGTTTGGCTCAACAACTTTCATTAAACGATCACTCGCACAAAACTCTACCAAATTCAAATGGGATTCGCTTGTTTTTCCGAAGCTCTAAATTAGTTTACCACTCTGGCAGACACACTATATGCCAAGAAGATTCGCTTTGGACCAGACAGAAAGTGCTGAGGGCGCACCGGCACGCCGCTTAATGCCCGTCCCGAAATCTCATTTAATATTTCTTGTTTGGGTTTAATTTAGCTGAACGGCGGGCGTGGCGATGAAAACAACATTTATACAAATTAGGGGATGGAAACTTAGCGAGAACCGAATTGCGCGCACGCTGTGAAGTAAATTAGATTAAGTTGTCGCTGTATCTGCAAGAAGCGACTTTGATATACGCGTATACCTTATATAGGGAATATCGTCAGTTGTCGTCACGCTCTGCAGCTTTAAGTGCATTGGTTTGTTTGATTTATCAGCCAGACCAGACACTTGGAGATTATTGTTGAAGATTTATTTCTACCCGTTTGCAGACGGCAGATTGCAGATAGATGGATTTCCATTGTGCCGTGCACTGGATATTTTTAATTGGTCTAATTAATTCGAGGTCCCACAGAGAAGCGTTTGGCGCCACGGTGGGTGTTTTTGCGTCGCGGCATTCTTCTTCTTATGATGAATTTTGAATCATAATTAAAACAAATGGTGAAAGTTGGGTGTGGGCGGTTCGGATGGTTATGCACAAAGTCGCTGCTAATATTTTAATAAAACATTTTTGTTTTGTCGTGTAGACGAGTCCTTTGAGTATTGTTTGGCAGAAATTGCTTTACACAAAGCTTACGGAATTCAATAAAACAGAAATGCGACTTTTTTTCAAGAAGCACTCAAAAGGCATAATAAGGTTTTTTTATATGACTCACTCCAACAAATTTACAACCCTTAACGACATCAAAATCTGATTCTATTTAAATTATTTTCGGAAAAATATCATCATGAATAATAAAAATGCCGGTGCTTGACTGAGCAATTCACAGAAATAAGGTTATATCAACAATTTATGCTTTCATTTAATTGAAGAAAAATGTTTAATTTACAATTTTTGTTGAATATTTTTTTAGTCTAAAAAAATTTTTTTTTTCTAATAAAAATATGCTGTTTTAAATAAATTAGACCGATTTAATCGATTGCGTGATTTTACTGAAATTCATAAAATTTTGATGTGACAGCATTGAAAATAACTTTAATAGCCGGGGAAAAGTCAATAAATAAATTCAACTCAGCTTCACTTACTTAATCAAGATTACCATAAATGGTTAGACTGAAATGCCACTAACTGTGCAGCTTCCCGCATTGAATAAGCACGCAGAACAAATTTAAATCAAACTTATTTAACTTTACTTAACTTTAAGTTCTTGCAACTAAATTAGACGTCACTTAATACCATTATACGCTGTAGTGGATGGTGGTTCGCTTGAAGTTTGTCGTCACACATGCACCCACCCATGGATGCATTGCCATGTCGAAAAATACGCATTCAAATTGCAAATAGTTTGTTTAACGGAATCTACATTTCTTCCTGTTATCATATTTTGCCCAGCAACTCACATTGCAAAACTTCCATGTGACTTTTAATTTGACTTTGCCGCTACATTGTTATGGATATTTCTGTATTGTTACACATTTATTCTCTGTGTTGCGTAATACATGTATGACAAAAATATTGCATACATGGATTATAAATTGAAATGGGATGGTGCGCAAATAAAAAGTAATAGTTTTTTGGTGCAAAAAAAAATGACTTCTGGAACTCTGTCAAAACTCTCAGGGTGTTGAATAGACGGAAATGGTGTCTACAAATACACCCAGAAGTTTGGCATTCACAGAAACGTATCTATTTTCTATCTGTAACAAAACAAATTTACTCAACACATGACAGCAGAATGCGAGTGCCACACAGCGCAGATGGCATGCACAAAATCGAAAAAAAAATTCCTACGGAAATTAAATTTTAAAAGTTAAATGGATGTTTAGAATGCCACCGCACTTTTCTGATCTTATATAAGTACACAGCTTCTTCCATTTTTCTGATATATGCATGGATGTCCTTAAGAGATTTTAAATCATTTCAGCAGAGAAGCTGCAGGGATGAGAAGCAAGTGGTAAACCAAGGTGTATTCATTTGATACGCAGACAAATGTCTATTAAAAGTGTTGGCTTTCTTCGCCTTAATCTACAAAGACTCTTTGAAATCTGAGGCTGCATTGTGCCGGCAAGTTTATGAATAGCTGGCACGATTTTTTACCTATTACAATTGCGGCTTCTGTTTAACATTATGAAACTGACGTTGTACAGCGTACAGCATATGACAAAAGCACGTGTTACACTTTTGGCGGGATTGGAGTTGAGGAAGGCACTAAACGAACCTATGCCTAAAAGAAAAATTGTATTATTGAAAATCAGTGTACCACTTCCTTTGAAAACCGAACATAAAAAAAACATACAAACAAATGAAAACGTAAAAGCTTTCGAGTTGGAATAATGAAAAGCAACAAATACTACGGCCTTGTATGCACGTTGGTGGAATATTGCAGCATCAGGCGAACACACATGTAACTGACATGATGTTGAAGCGCGAGCGCCCTCGTCAGGACGAATGGAAGCCTATATCTGTTTTTTTTATGAATGGGTGGATACATACAGAAATGATGTGACAACGAAGACATGGATAAATATATGAAAAAAATATTTTTGTTGAATTGAAAGAAAAGAAGCATACATGAAAAGCTGTATGGCGAAAAAAATATACATATCTCGTCTGCCTTGGTAGAAAGAGAGTGTAGGGGGATAAATTTCTTGAATTGTGTATTTTATCTGCGTTGCCTAGCTACATAACAGAGTGAAGATGTAAGCAAGAACTGTTTCCCATGCTGTTTTTATTCCCTATCTTCTGCTTTATGGTACACACTTTTTCATACTAGCACCCTTTCCACTAAAACACTTATTTCCCATAAGAACAGTTTCTCTCTCTAACTGGCTATTGTCTTTGCTGTATTGTAAAAAGGAATACACTCACAGCAAAGCTGTCGCCTTGTTTTTTTTTTCGTTTTGTCCTAGTCATCATCACCCCTTTCCGATTCCACCAACGCGACTTACACAAGGATACTAATTCTGTGTGCGGATACTCTCAACTGGCAAGTCATTATCGTCGACAATGATTTTCATCATTACTTTTTAAGACATTTTCGCCACCCCTTGTTTATTTATTCTTATTTTATTATTTGAACGTCGTATTCAGTGTTGCTTTTATTTGAACACCGTGAGCTGCTCTGTACAATGTTTCCCTGTATTTGGGGGGGATGGTATTCTCTTAAGGTGTAAGATGATGTCACTACCATTGGGACTCAAGGTAACACAAAGGGTTGAAGCAAAGCACCATAGCGAGAGATCATTAAGAACGATATCATTTTTTGCGTCCTTTTAATGTTATCCCAAAAATAATGTCTATGATTTGTTCATTCAAGTGTTGAAGCAAACAGTCCTGTATCTGACAACTCAATATAAGAAATTAAAAAGTTCATTGTTTACCTTACTGCAATTATATTCTTGTATACACAAAAATTAGGAGCAAAGGAGGAAAAGGCGAACGGGTTTGAGTAAAGTTGATTCAAAGTGTTAATGTCAATTAGTAATCATTCGTTCGAACGAGACGTGCGTCTTCAACAAATTGACACAGTAAGAACATAACAGAAATAATGAAAACAGGAAAGAAATGACAATAAGTCAACAAAATCTAACAAGTTGCCACAGAGATAAGCATTGTTTGAGCTGTACAAATGTAAACCCTTTTGCCATTTGACGCGGGGTTTATTTTTACAACTAATTTGGAATGGCAAACAGCTTCATTGTGATCATTTGTCTCGACGAAGGAACAGCTTTGACGAATAATTCCCAACATTGAGGGTTAAATTAATTAAACTTGTGAATGTAGACCCAAGATCAATGCTGTTGATAAAGCACATCAAACGAAGATGTAGGAGACCCTTTAACTTATTGTGAGCGTTGTAGCTTTTTGAATTACAATGTTAACAAGTCATGCATTGAAGAGTATGACATTTTGAGATGAAATATATTAACGTTTCAGTGATGATGTATCGCTTTTTATGTAAATATGCTAGCTCTATTAAACTTAATTAAATTTAATGAGCTTTTTTGCATTCCATTATTTTATTTCGTAAATTGTGTGTTGTTTTGTTTGAACATAGAAACAATTAAGCCTTGAAGTTGGGATAAATCTTTAATCTGCAGATCTAATGGTGTTGACTGCACTTAGACGATGCTTGTTCGATTGCCACTTCACTGAATGCTTACGACCAACTTTCGTCAAATTGGTTAATCCTCAAAAAGTATACACGAGCAGACGAAACTTTCTTTTTGCCAAAACAATTTGATTGTTTTCACACTTCTATGAGATGTTGTTTGTTTCGCAGCATTGATTGATTGTGACCGATTAGGATCTTTCTTCCACTTCAATAATACATTGTACAACATCTGTTGCTTCATTGAAATTTTCCCATTTTAAACAAAAGCAATTTAAGTGTGTTCATATCAATCAAGAAATTCAATTAAAAAAGACAAAATGCTAAAACATATCTTTCAATTCGTTTGGCCCAATTCTGGATTGTCGACAGGTGCTTGAGATTTCGTACTGCCACTTTGAGTCACTATTCGTATACATAAAGAATGATTCGTTCGGTATCCATGTGGTTTCTAACAAAACGACTGCCTTTTACGATATCACTTGCAGTCGCTCCTTCTCTATCAAAATGTCAGCGCCGATCCAATTTCAACACTCAATACCCGGCCAAGAGTATACCATATACAGTAAAATGTACTTTTGTCGTATTATATATCTACTCAGGTCTCCCGAAGCAATGAAAAGCCAACGCATTTCAATGACATCTTACATGTCTTTTCCAGTAAGGGGTGGGATTCTAATCAAATTTCCAATAACACATTTCACAAATTGTACCAAGCGTATGTGTGTGGAGACGATTTGCTGGCTGAGTCAAAGCAATGCCGCATCGTGGTCGTGCAGCGTACGTCTTCTAGGTGAAAAGCCAAATGCCAAATATCACCCAAGTGACAAATTTGTAATCTAGCTGATCAAATAGCCTGTCACTCAGCGTCAGACACCTTCCAAATGTCATCACTCATCAGTCATCAGAAAATCTGTCAAGCAGCAAAGCTTTTTTATTGGATCATCAAATGCTCTCACACTCTCCCGCTCATTTGGTCGTGCCTCAAAATATAGAGGCGCTGCAAAAATGTTCAATTATCAATTAGACACCGAGCTTTTGAGTGGCAGTTTCATGCCTTATTTAAGGGATGACATTTCATCATGTAAGTGGATATGATTGCTGGTGTCATGAATCACAATGAATGTTGTTTGTTTATATACATTTGCTGGGGTGACTGACTGTTTTTATTCCATTCAAGCGAGGGAGAAAAAAAAACGTAAGGCCGATGACAAAGGCTAATGTAATTTTGTGACAATCAAATTTTGCCTTGTTTTTGCTATATGGGAAGTTTAAATATGTCAAGATGCAATTAAGAGCTTTGCCGGCATTAGGTTAAGTTCAACACCCACATAATCATGTTTGGCCCTTTTCGGTGTGGCCCCAAGACTCCTTTTTGCGTCGTGTAGTTAGAATTTCACGATTGTAATGCGGATTGTGGGATGCCTGCAAGAATAGGCAGCAACAAGCTTCTAGGTTTTTCTTTAAGAGGCTTAATCATTTATTCAGTATTGCCTGTTCCAAATATACATACTCCGTATTACATATTTTTGGGGGTCGAACGATGCTCGCCGTCATTTGGCTTATTTAAGTCGGCTACGAAACTTTTTGCGGGTTTGCTTGATTTCTTTCTGACCCAACTACAATGCTTTATATTATTTGATATGCGAATATCGTATAACTTGAATATAATAATTGAGCCAGAGGCTATATGAAATGTTTAAGGGAGTGAGTTCTAGTTCGCAAAACTGAGTAGAATTTTTCATTTTTGTTCATTGCCTCATTGGGACCATTCCAATTTCCATACTCTATTTTTCTTTTCTATCGATAATATATCTTTTGCCCCAATTTTTATCCTGTCTCAATATACGCCCCATCTCCACATCTAAAGTATCCTTCAATTGTATCTCCCTTATTATTATTTATTATCTATGTAGGAAAATGAAAATACACAAATACATCCTAACGTGGATAAATTTAGACAGCCCCACCACAAAGCGATTTCATTTCATTTATTGCTGATATAGGCCAACCACCGGTTCGTTTTTAAGTGGATTTATTTATTTTTTATTTTTTGCACCCCCACACAGAGCCAAAGTACAAAATGAGTGATTCGTTCATCTACAAAATGATTAAAAATCAACAGACAGAGTCAAGAACGGAGATGGCATTTCCTTTTTGAAGACAATTCGAAATTAGATTTTTATTAAAAAGTATTGTACAGAAGAATGGCAACAAATATACGAGTATAGCAAAGAAGGGCAGCAATAACGAAAACATTTAATTCAATAATTCGTTGAAACTTTGATTCTGTCAGCATTTTTGCGGAGAAGCTATGTAGGCGAGCAGTCCGTAATAGAGCACGCTTGTAAAGAGGGTAACTTTCCTTATTCCATGAACAAATCATGAGAAAGAAAGAATAAAGAAATTCACGTAATGGCGAAATCTCAGAAAACACGTTTTTACAATCATAAAGACGCACAGAAAAAATATTGTTATCAACAAACGGTGGGAATAATAAAAACATTGTGAATTGCTGCTGTTTGAAGTAATGCTAAGTGATGGAGACACCCCCGTCTAGCTTCTTTTTTTTTTTCTTATTCCACCCCACCAAAATATTTGGGCCGATTCAACGATCATTATGATGAGTTATGAATTTTCATTTCAAAACAATTTCTGTTAGTTTGTAATTAGGAAAACATTTTGTTTTGCTGACAATAAAATTACGAAATTAGGGAGCAACAAATTTGTGACACAAAAGTCGCCACCCTTCGCAGTTTCAACGCCTCACCAGTTACACCAGCCAGCATGTGATTCGTCCTTGTGCTGTGCGGGTGTGTTTAGGTGTCCCATATAATTGTGTATTCTTGATGGCATAAATTTCTCTTGCATCCAATTAATTTCTCATTTACGCTAAACACTATAGACGAGCTTGTTCCACTTTGTATCTGCCACAGTCGCGATTTCCCATCTACATGGCGAAACTTTTGTATCGCTTTGCCACCCTTTTAGTCGTCGCCACCCCATCATCATACCAACACTGTTTATTCTCTGTTTCTATTATTCTATGGCACTTTGTATGTTTTCCGCACTGGATGTGTATTCAACGTTTATCGTTCGGTGTTTGTGTTTCCTAGAGTTAAAACTTTTGTGTGTCTTCCCAGATTCCTTTATGTTTTGATTCCGTTTTTTTTATTTTTTCTATTATTTTTGCCATGTACGTTTTGTTTGATGTTTCCTTGCGCCATATCCCGAAATGTTGCCGCTTTTCCTCATAGTTTTCCAAGTGTTTAAAGTAAACTTTCAACAGTTCACACACTTCAACGGTACACCCTTCCATACTGCTGTTTAGAGCTACCCTTAAATTTCGGTATAGCAGTTTTGACGCAGTAACGGGCGAACGCATTTTACTCCTTGCCCCTATATAATTGCCGCATTCTTTCCATTCAATCTCTTCCTCGACCATACAATATTTGCCTGGCTGTCGTCCTGTGAGTACATGGAATGTAAAAGAGATTGGGATAAAATGAAAATTAATTATCCCGAAATGTATAGAGCTATTTTCCTCGGCATGTTTCACTCATCCTGACCTCGCTCGCTCCAGTGTGTGCGTGTGTATTAACGGGGATAGGTATTACGACGCGTCAAATGTTCAAGGTTTTTTTTTTCCTGTAACAAAATTTTCTCAATTTAAACAAACAAATATCCAGCCAGAATGCGTGGGTATACTTATATACCCATTGACATAGGATGGGTGTCGACGATGTCGTGTGGATGCGATGGCTCCATGGCGATAGTAGAAGCTGAAAGAAATTGCCAATGAAGTAAAGTAAATAGAAAACAGCTCGAGCTGGAAACGTACTCAAAGTGTGTGTATTTGTCATTGTGTTGTTGTAGCAGTCCACGGTGGGTGGTGGAGCAACAGAATCTACGTAGTGCACGCTGCTGGTAATGTTTGCCCCAAATGGAGTTATAAAATTTTTGTGTAAATACTATTTGCTCACAGCAAAAAACGTTAAGGTAGGCGTAGCATCGAGAGGCGCGCGAAGGATAAAGTGCTCTCGTGAATGACCTTAAATTACCCTGATCCCTTCAGAATATTGTATGTACATGTGTCTCTGTAATCATAAGAAAGCATAAACACGCATTTGCCTTAATCCGCATTCTCATTTGCAAGTGTATGTTTGCTCCTTCACGTTATTCGCCTGTTCACTGTTTGCTGATTCGGTACTACGCTGGAGGTGTTAAGTAAATACTTAAATTTGCATTGTACAGAGCTTCCTGTAATCTGCCAGCACACATTTTTATGAGTGTAAAACTAAGAATCTCATTAAAGGGGATGTTTACTGTCACTAGTTAGCTGTGTATGCGGAAATATTAATTATTCGCTGTGCTAATAAGACTTTAGTGTCGTTACTTAATTATTAAAAACATTTACTTATGGAATTATGATTAAATTCTTACGTTTTTACAATCAAAAGCACATTCTCATTTATGCAAACATTCATTCAAAAACTATTTTAGCATAAGCACAGAAACTTTAAGGCATCAACATCTTCGATGCCACCTATTGAGGCATTAATTAGAGCTTAAGAACTTGCTTTGTTAATAATAGTTTGAACCTTAATAGAATTTCTACAAGTCAGCAATGAATAATGTTGCCAGTTGCCACAGTCAGTCATGCTGAATCAATTAAGCTACCCACACATCAAACGAAATCCTGTCAAGGTAACAAGGAATGGTCATTAATCACTATGCGAAGTAACACTTGAGCGAAGAAATTCCGCAGATTGTCGAGGTGTTTAAATCCTTTTGTACAGCTCAACAGCTTTGTGCTGAAGTTGTCTTTAGTTGTGTAAATGTAGTTTTCACGGTGTTTTCTCCTTACTCACTTAACAAATGTATTTTTCGACTATTTACCACTTTCTTCGATTAAAT
>JANSTS010006529.1:0-10946 GCA_026546915.1 Sylvicola fuscatus
GCAAAATTTAGGGTTTGTGTGCTTGCTGGAAATCGCACTGCAGTTTTGGTAAAGTCTTGGTCTCACAGATTCAGACCGATTTCCACAGATTTTTGAAGCTGTCTTCAGTCTTGAACTAATGGATGCATGCACATCGAATTTTCAGAAGCTATCAATAATTATTTGTATTTTGTAAAGTTTTAAGTATTAGTTACAGTCGCTGACTAGTCGTGTGACCATTTCTATTGGCGTGCTTGTTTGTTGTCAGATTGGCCTCACGTTCTAAATTACCATCATGGAAAGTGTATTGTCACCCAGGAAACCCCCATTGTGGAGAAGTAGCAACCGCCATAAAAATAACTTGCACTCGCCATGCAGTGAGCGAGCGTGTAATGCTGATTTGAAGTTTTCGAAGAACTGCAGTTTGCACCACACTGAGTGCTCACACTTCACATACACTCGAGCAGGACTCATATGCGAGTTGTAGGACGTAGGTCTTACAGTTTGTAAGTAGAGGCTATCACAAAAATCAATATTCGTTTATTATCCGTTCAAGGAAACTCATGTTCAACTGTGCAACTTTGTGCCGACTGCCTTAACTAGCCATCTTGGTCGTGTGGGGCGTTCCTTTATTTGGTCGCGTGCAGTAAAAATCCGTAAAATTTCAACTTAGAATTTCCATTCTTCGTGAAAATTTAGGGCCTCCCGGTCTTAGCTCATACTCGTATACGAGTAGCAGTGTCGCTTCCTTTTTGCCAATCCATCAACAATTTCTTCTTTCTCTTTTACGAGTTCGGTCCAGAAATGTAGAAGTCAAGACATAACGGCAAGGTCGTCGCTCAATATGAGTACACAGAAATGTGATTATAAATGGTAGCCCCTCATAGGGTTCTAGAAAGTAGGTTATTTAGGAAGCCAGTTTGTTCATATATGTTTATTGCACATTTTTGACTTTTTTGTCTTAAATCTGTGTGTACACTGTACGACGGCGTTTATGGGCCGAAAAGAAATGTTCTGTGTGGAAAGATATGCGCTTCTATAAATATAAATTACTCGGTAAACAATGGAATCGGAGAAAATTCTCCCAAGAAACTAACCAGTTTTATGGTGAACGACCGTTTTTACCCTTCGCAATATGTCTTAAGCAATTCGGTACACCAACTGCTGCTTTTGCTATTATAAAAATTTAATTTGCGCACTGCTTCTGTATAATTAATTAATATAAAATTTGTATTATTATTGTTAATATAAATAGTTCAAACATTCCTAATTAACAATTGTTATGTGCAAAAAAATCGGTAATAAAAATTAGGATCAATTTGTTCATGAATCCAGCGATTAATTGTTAGTTGCATACATTATTGTTTCTGGCACGTGTTTCATCTAAAGAATTTCGTGTGAATTTAAGGTCCTATATAAGGATTGTCCTATACAAAGTACATTTTACACCGTATGCAATGTGCATATCCTTTTAAATTGCAACGTTTAATGAAATAAACAGTGAAATGAGGGTGTCGTTCCACCCAGGCAAATATCCATTATCCTTTAAATACAACTACACATAATACAGCACAAGAAGGGTAAATTCAGCCAAACTATGGCCTCTGCAGCTACCACGAGATTTAACCTCACATATTTGTTTCTAAAGAACACATATGCACAAACTACCCTCAGAAGAATACATCCCCTACATATAAAACGAGACTAACAAATCATATTTTACAAGTGTTGTAATTTTATATGGTAAATATTACTCGACGACGTGAATTTACTGTTGCGTTAACTAGATTTCATAATGAACTCGTATCATTTTATGTATTTTACAATTATTTCACATACGCTCAATAAACACATTTTCGCATAAGACAACTAACCATTACTTTGCTAAAGATAGAAGTCTGTAAGAAAACAACTTTAACGTAAAATCAATGTTGAGTATTTAAGCTGACTAAAACTTTACCTTCACCTCCATGGTATCCGTTGAGAATTATCAAACAGAACCAATTGAATTCTAATGAAGTTAACAGGTATTAGCAACATTTCAAGTGATTTGCTACGTTGCTAGATATCAAACAAAACAAAAGACACTTGCTTTGAAAGGAATTTCGTCGAAGCGTGTAGTTTCCCCCAATTTACACATTACTAGTGCCACCGTTTGTACATTCAGCAAAAACCAACTTGTGTCCTGTAAAATTTTTGGTCCTATTTGTTTAGCTTCAGCAAAAAAAATCAACAGGGCGCTTTGGAAAAAAGCTTTCAGCTTTAGCGACAGCGACATTCTCTTGCGTTGCGATCTTCTAATACACTGCCGCTGATGAGTTTTCACATACGAGTATGTTTATTCATGTATGGACGTTTTTGTTGGTATAAACTGCAAGTTCTTTGATGTTTCGGAATTTATTAGTTTTCGTTTTTTCACTACAAAGTATGTTTAAACCGTAGACACTTTCTTAAAAAAAAAATGGTTTCCGAACTACTTTTAATCTTCATAAAAAATAAAGGAAATAAAAATGTTAAGACCTCTATCTACTTTTACCATCTATCTAAAGGGTCCTTTGTACTTAAATGCACTTGATAATGTATTAAAATTCATCATTTTGTATTTTTTTTGCTTTCTGAATTACTTGTAAGTATTTGTATGTGAGCATAATGATAATGTAATTTTAATTAATACAATATTAACTTATTTTTTAAACCACTCCAATAAATCAATAAATTCCCACCGGAATGTCAACCTATACTTGATAAGCCGTTCAATTAGGGTTGAAGTTTTTGGTGGCATCCGTTTTCGTGTAAAATAAAACTTATAATAAATTCATTAAATCAAGAAATTCAATTAATTACTCGTATGTGTGGCACTTAATTCTAAACTGCACCCTTTCCATTCACGCTGATCTTCTTTTGAATGCGCTGTGCATTAATTCATTACGGCTTTTTTAGTTATTAATGGCCGAACTGATTGAAAAACACGATAAACCAAATAATTTGATTGAGCACCCTATCTCAGTTGTATCTATAATCCATTTTCAGTACATCGCCTCCATAACTAGTACATGCTGTAGGTATTAACTATAGACACAATTCACCCACGCGGATAAAATGTGCAAACGCTAACTTTCGCCGAAAATGCAGTCAGCGCGAGCTACCCTTAGTGTGGCATCCATTGAAACGTATACCACATCAGATATACGCGATCCCACTTATCCCCGTGCACTCACGCACACACTGCATGCACGGTCATGTTAGTCCATCTACAATCATTTATAAAGCTCGCCGAATATCTCTGCTCTTCGCGCCTCGCGCATTTATAGAAAAACCATACAGCAAACACAGGTCTGACCATGCAAAATGAAATCAATGGAAAAACGAATATAAAGGCGTAAAGTAGGAAACTCGAGTGCTCTTTGCACTTGCAACACACAGTTACCGCCACGTTCAACGTCATGCAACTGCAGACCCACACACGCCAACCGTGTACTAGTATGTACACATTATGCTCCCCGCAAAAGGATTGTATAAATTTACCACTCACGGTCTGCGTGTGCTTTTTTTTATATTTTGTTGCAACCGCCACCATATCGCCATGCCCACTCGATATTCAAAGTCACCCCGCCGAAGCGTCTCTCATGCAACCACCCCCGCCGCACATCCTTGTTTCGCTTATCCACGCCAGCCCATTCCAATTCATTTGTTTGTACTTGCCACACTCTCTGGGCCTGTTGTTTTCGTTTGGACTTTTCGAGGATACAAAAACTATAGCCGATGCAATTTTTTTTACCCCAATCCACTACTTTTTTGTGCTGTTTATTCGCGCACTGTGTGGCTGTATGGCTGCCTGTTCGGCTGGCGCAATATACTCGATGTGTGTTCATGTTTTTATTTTTTATTTTTTTAAGTACTGAATGCATTTTTCGGGTATGTAGCCACTGCATGTCTGTTTGTCTATAGATTTTCTTGTTGCCCACGAATGTGGGGTCCGATATGGCCCCACACGAATCCGCACGCTGATATTATGCACGGTGTATTCTGCATGCACATGTGGTAAATGGTGATGGATACGAGGCGGCGCGGCGCGGTGGGGTCGCGAAGGCACTCTGTATACAGGAGTTGCAAGTGCATTGCTTTTGCGAATAAAAACATGGTGATATGTATACGAGGTTGCATACAAATTTTATACACAGGCACATTGCACGTCGTCTGGCTAACGTGTCTCAATGTGTATATGTGCAATGTGCATAGCCTGGTGATCAGCAAAAAAGGGGCTACATGTAAATTCAAATTAAATTTTGCCAAAATGTATAGAAAAAATCGATGGAAGGTATAAAATCGGTTATTATAGGATCAAGGTATTTTTGCACGGCGGTATTTCAATCCTGCGGAACGCTTGGAATTGGCCTTCGCATTCAAATTTGCATAAAGCATGGCTTTATGAAATAAATTTAAAAGATACATCAAACGTTCCAACCGAATTCACGCCACCGTAATTAACTGCGAATGCATTTTTGGCGTGATATTCCGAACTTCATGAGCTTGTCCATCCTAAACCAATCAGGATTATCACACGGCTTCGAACTATCATCACCACACTTGAATGGGATTGTAATGATTACATATTGAAAGACAATACCATAAGTCCTGTTAATATGAGATAAGTCCGAAAGGGTTAGCCACTTGAGAGATGCGTACTTCTTAAATTTTAATCTTTAAATATTGATTTTAATCCTGTTAACCCTTTTCTTCTAGTCAACTATCAATTGAAATGATTGAAATCCCAAATAATGTGACCATAATTCCGATTCGTGTACTAAGTCTTGTACGGCTAGTGGGTATAGCTACTCAGCAGAACGCTGCAATAAGGAACATCTTTAAGGTTTTATCTGAAGTCATAAATTTCGAAAATCATTGAAGCGTCACAGATTTTATTTTAATCCTATTATATACGTTAATTTATCTTAAGAACGGTACACATACGACAATAAAGTCATTGTCATCCAGCACACACAGAAATCCACGGGGGCATGCAAATACTGCCTAATTACTCAGTCGTAATTTACCTGTAACTGTTGCAATTTTAACTCAATGCATAATGGAAACCCCTTCTCTAATCCTTATGTGCATGCCATCCTAATTGCGAATGAATCTTTAAGTTTACACGTTTTATTGCAACAGACCAGAGCAGTACAGTGCAGTAGCTGAATACGGTTGACAATTTGAAAAAGGGATGTGACATTTGCTTGTGGAAAAAAGGGGTTTCTGGCTTCCACAAAAATTTAGCGAGACAACTCTTTAAAACCAAAGAGTGACCCCCAATACTCATTAGGCTGTGTGCTGACAATCGACTTAGAAGCCATATAGATATATGTATATGGTGATTTGCAAATATCGACAATTACCCAGCTGGAAGCTGCATTCACAATTGCATATTGCAACTGTTTTACCCTTTTGCAATTGACGATGGTCCAGTTTTTCTTTAAACGGCTGTAAACAATTTGTGTATATGGCTGTCGAAAGAACAGCTATTTGGTTATCGGAATTTGGCAAAAAGGGTTTTTACAGGTTCCACATTTTTGGGGTTAAACTATTACTATTTTGCAGAGGATTTTTATGGGCGCATTTTCAGTGGCAGCCAGAATGCAAATTTGTATACGCCTCAGAATAAAATAATAAATTGTGTCGTTAGAATCGGATTATATAGGATTTCCAAAAATTTCCCGTCACGTCTTGATCACTGAATACGGCTTTGCCTGCGACTATTCTAGCATTTGTCTTTCTCTGCGTTTGTGCAGACAACGTTGAGACAACGCAAGGGGGAGGTAAAGCGGCGGCGAATTGGGGAGACAAGTCTCAATTGCGATGGGGAGTTGTAAAGCATCTCTCAAAAGCATGAATGCTTACATAGCAAGAGGAGGAAAACTCAACAAGTTGTTGATATTTTGATTGAATTAAACGAGCGCAACATGTAACTTTCGGGATGGAAATTGGTGTAATTGGTCATACTTGACTTTCAATTGGCTTTGATTTATTGACATTCAAATTCATATCAATTAGAGTTCTTCTATCAAATTAATAATGATACAAATTGCAGACAAATTGAGCGACATTTTTGTGATTCTTTGAGTTCTAAATTTTTGTGATTCGATGAGTTATTGTACAAAAAATGTTTAAGCAAAACGTTAAAAAAAAACATTCAATTACAATTAAAAGTGCAGAAGAACATTTTTAAACCAATTTACAAAGAAGGTAAGCAGAGAATTCGATATTGTGAACAATAATTGCTTAATGCAACATGCGCAAACACAAGCTAGAGAATGATTAGACTGATTAGGCATTACACAGTTTACTTCTATTTTTATATTGCTTTACATGCTCTTCTATGTTTTCTCAATCCATCATAATAACTGTGTTTATGCGGGTGTGCTAATTCGCGATTCTAACCCACATTTTCTCCAAGCCGACTTATCGGCTTTTCGCTTAACACAATCCGCGTACTTACGTTTCTTGATTTACTTCAATTACTCAAAATTATATGCGATTTTTACTGTTTATATATTAACAAAGAACAAATAAATTCACATATTTACTTGAAAGTGTGATGGTTTTCTTTAGTTTCCGTTCTTCGATTTTTTTTTTTTTGGCATATAAAAAGCCATTTGAAAATGGTAAAACAATTATCAGTTTTGCCGAGAGCAATTGATAATTGAAATTCAAGGGAAATTGCAGTCCGAGTCTAACTTCCGCTGTTTAATGAATTACTCGCCATAGCGCCAAAAACAACCCTCTCACTTGGTGTGGCGGACATTTGCATTCCAGTTCATATGTGGATGATGTTTTGTGTCAAATGAAATAAAATCATATAGCGAGCTTCTCGATTGCAACCGTTTGGGGAGTATTTAGATGTGGACGGTCACACAATTTTAATGGAAATTTCGTTGCGGAAAGTGGTGAAATACCACTGCAAGTGGTTAACATGTTTAACGCCAATAAATAGAAATTGATTTTTTTTTTAAATTGTAATTTAAAGCAATCTGATTTCTTATATTATGTATTTCTTAGAACTTATAATAGAATGTCCGATTTTACATATTTACACTCAAAATTGTTGTGTCAACATAACCTAAATTAAATTATCCCCAGGACAATTTCATAACATTTTATGTTCATTCCGCTGCATTGCACTGAATATTTTTATAAGTTTACAACATGTCGAATACACAACATACATGCTATAAAATGTGCGTTGATTTTTCTGCAGTCAAATTGCATTTAGTTACCGCAATAAACGGCGAGACCATTCCGTTGAATATGAGCATTTCGGTTTTAAATACGCAAATGCTGCTTATAATTAAGAAATTATTTGGGAAAGCCTAATAAATGAGGTCGCAAAAAATGCACTAAAAATCTGTTTATTGCGTGCGGCTTTCTTTTCTGGAGATCTGGTCTGCAACCGAAGTCGAGCAACAATGCTGGCACATATCAGTATATGGAAGCAATTTAAATTGTTTCAAAATTGTACGTGTGGAAGAGCGTCCCGAACATTTTTATTGCGACTTATACGTATGGCCTAGTTTAGAAGTCAGTTGCACCGACCCAAATACCTTTGGGTATCTCGAACCGTTAATAAATGCAGGAAGGCATGTTTTTAAATATTTAGGTTAAACGAGGTCATTTTGCGTTTGGCTGTTGTTGTTTGTTTGTTTTTTTTTTTTTTGGTTTTGGATGTTTTAAATAAATATGCATAAAATGTTTGATGGACTTACTGAGAAACTAAAATTAGAAAGCAAAGTTGTAAAAACTTTCTAGTTGTTTATTTATGAAAATGCAATAGTCCGTTTACAACACGTAATAGGGTCAATGCCGATTTTCATCTCCTTAACATTTTTTCGTTGACTCTTTTTGTGGTGATCAGTTCTGAGAATGGCATTTTTACTTTTAAGAAAATCGTTTCGCAATAAACTCTTCAAACTTATTCATCTATTACAAAGAAAGTTCAAGCATTTTAAACGAAATCAAATACTATATTTTAAAGAAGAAAACCAAATTATCATTAGGAAACTATAAGAATGGCTTATCCGGTTAAATTCGGAAGTTCTTTAATCTTTTCCACATTAGAACAATACCCTCCTATATAATTAGTTCTACCGCTCACACCATAAGGAAGCGGCATTGTTTTTAATGTCCATATATAATCGCTCAGTGAAGCTTCTAAATAAACCGGATTATTGTGAGCTTCTTTTACTGTGCCAATTTAAGAGCTAATGATAGTGCGTTACAATCTAACCCTTCTATAAGAGACAATCAGTTAAATGGATTAATTTACGTATATTTGCAAAACAGAGGCACACAGGTAAACCAAGAGATTTATGTCCATTTAATGTACTTTGGTCTAAACTCTAACCGCAACGTTGGCTTAAAAATTCATTGAAAAGGATTAAACAATTTTATGGCTCCACAGAAAGGGTCATCGCTTTCACGTGGGTAATATTATTTAAATTCACTTGCCAAAAAGACGATGCCTTTGGCCCATATTATCTCTACCGCTTCTAAACACTTAAAAAACCGCCAACCGAATGCATGTAAAAAGCTAAAACACAAACGAAATAATAATGTGCGGTGAGGCGGTTATTGCCGAAAGAAAAGTGAAATCAACCCTGCGATGTAGCTGCTTCCCTTGTTGTGGCCTTACCGCAACCAGCAAAGTGATTGGGCGAAGGAGTTACTGTGGGAACCGCAACCGTAAGACCAATGGCAGCGACCAGATACTAATCAGTGATCAATGGAAAGTGTATAGATGAAGTACAGAATGTTGGAAATGTACGTGGTGGGCGCGTCTATTTATATAGAAATGCTCTACACGCTCTAAAAAGTGCGATTATAATGCGCGGGCGTTAATTTTCCAGCAAAAGAAGCATCCCGCCCGCTTGTCCAGACACGAAGAAGGGGAAGATCAGGAAAATCGACTCGAGGGCACCCTTCTTCTTAACTTCTGCACTCATTTGTAAGTGGATTCGTTTGCTTCTTAAATTGTTTAAGTGAATTAGCTTTTTGTCTTCACTTGTATAGTGTGCGGCGATGTTAAGTGGTGGCTTTAGTCGCGTTCTGCAGTCGGCATAAGACGCTGTCCCTCCACTCATTATTTATCTTTGCATTTACTGGCCAAAGTCTTGCAATTCATTTCTTTAGTTGGTAGAAGAAGTAAATGGATGATAATTGATAATTCTGTGAAATCTGTGGAACTGTGGAACAAAACATTTGGTGTAATTGGGTAAAGTCCCAGTTGGTGTTTGAGCTGCTTCCAGAGTTTAAAAGCCATTAGCATGAGTAGCTTTTGCGTCTTCATTTAAAAGTCTCCGCTATTTACGATGTTGACAGGGTGACTTGTTTTATTTATATTTCATAAAATGTTTTATACAAAGACTTTCTCAGTTACAATTTAGGAGCGGCTTATCAATTAATTGTATTATCTGCAGCAATAAATAAAGCTTACACAATTCTATGTCGAATGCTATAAACTTTTTAAAGCAAATGTGTAAAACATTCCTTCTTATTAAAGTAATAGCATTTGCAGCACACATGCAACCAATTTATGTCACATAAATTGAACATATGTTACTATTTAGTCTGCAAAAAACTTGAAAAATCCACACCACTGGACCCGAGACATTCCTATTAATGTTTCTCTTTTTGCATCACACCAATTGCTGTTTTATTTCAGAAAATGGTTCCCTGATTCACAAATATATGCTCGTCTGGCTGTTAAGTATGGGGTGGGTTTTATTCGCGCAAATCAGTTGAACAAGCAACAACGATGTACGTACAATGTACGACTTTCTTTCTCACCGCGCCATTGTGCACATACGGAGTAACTGTCGACACACAACATACTCGGTCGACATATATGGCCACTTTACTCATTCAATGGTCATTTCGAGAAAAGTAGTCAATTACATCGCTTTATTTGAACTTGAGGGGGTCGTTCCATTGTCCGTTCGTGCACACAATTACACTTCTTTCTGTTGGTACCAAATGGTAGCGCCGAATCTCCACGACCCACGTGAATATGCGGGGGCTGCCGCCATGAGACTCTTGCTGCCAGTCAAACGTCCTTCAGACCAAACAAATCGTTAAACTCAACATCGTTACACTGTAGACTGTTCACTGTTCACATATACAGGTAGCTTGAGTACACACCGAATTGATGATTGAGGGGGTGTGTGGGTGGCATAATTTCTGACGCTACTTTAGATGCACTGCGCAAAAGAAAGGGTGTGGAATGCGGTTGTTTTGAACTGTTTGGAAATTAGTCTGTCAAAGTACATCGCGTAATTTATATCTGCTAAAGCGGAATACTGGAAATTGTTTGTTTCAACAATCAGCAATCAGTGTCTAGTGTCATTCTAATCAGTTGAATTTCATTTAATTCCAAGTGCAAATATTGGGCACACAAGTGACAAAGTGGGTTTACTCTAATTAGTCGAGCTTTATTGTGTGTCTGACTGATAGTATTTGTAAATATCGGCGCATTCATTTGCATTTTGCATATCAGACAAGTTCGCCTTTCTCGTTAACTTGTATATTGGCTTTTGCAATTTGCTGCCTAATTTGGTGCATTTTGCATTTATGTAAAGAAAATTCTCAATTCATTATGACTGATTTTTCTAATTACATTTATTACGTAGATCTAAATTGATTGTACATTTTCTACTTAAAAATTTAAAATGGTTTCTTGTTGCTTATTAACATTATTAAAGCCCTCGAAAAAAAAACATTTTCTTGTACTCAACACAAAACGAAATTAAAAAAAATAGCTCCTAAAACCTGCAGAAATTGTATATTTTTCGGTAATTCAGACTTTTTGATTGTTCTACTGACTAGACACGATAAACAAGCGCCAACTTAAATTCCCTATTCTATGGTATAAAAATGCTACATGAAACTCAAACTCAAAGATTGAACACATAAAGTTACAT
>JANSTS010006532.1:0-19600 GCA_026546915.1 Sylvicola fuscatus
GGCGTTCTATGTACTTTTTTTGAGTTATTACCATACAAAAAAAATTGTTTTGACTCTTTTTACATGATAATTTTTATAACTCGAAACCAATAAACATTAAGGTATGATAACGTTTTACATAATTACCATATATGACTCAGTAAGGCAAACATTTTTTAAAAATGTGTTAGGGCCATTAACCTTACTTTTCAAGGTCAATTACTGATGTTTTGAACTTTTGAACAGTTAACTTTTTTTTTATTTTCTCTGCTAAACTTGTCAAGGTCGCAAAAAATTCCTTCAAGGCCACAAAACGATTTGTTTAAACAACTAATATTTAATAATGGTCAATATACAATAAAAACACAATTTTATGTGGTATTATATGAACTCTTGTTATCCGACTTTTTCGACAAGAGTTCCTAGAATGCTCTCTTAAAATCCAGCCCCTAACATGTAGCATAATGCTGTAACAATATTGCCTGGCAAAATAGAACGCAAATTTTAAAATTCATTCAGGTGGTTATAGATAAAATCAAACAAATTTTGAACTAAAATAGACAAACTTTCAAGTCAATAGATCAAATTTAAGTGTCAACCATTTGCAATTATTCTGCTTGGTAGCCTCCAAGACACCAACAACTTTGTTAAATATGTCAAGGTCACACAAATATTCTTTCAAAGATTTATTGGAATTTTTTTGCTCAACAACGGTTTTAATGACGCCGGCCTTCCCTAGCACGCGTTTTAGCCTGTAACATCCATAAAAGACTCTTGGGAGTGCAGCAATGCAGCTTCTGCCGTAACAACATTCATTTTATAAATATTTATTGAATATAATAATTAATAGCGATTAAGTTAAAGTTTCGAAATGAATGGATGTAATTTACAGAGGCGTTAGTCGTTCTTTGGATTCCGTCCATCGACAATAATATTGACGTTCATTACATGTAAAAGTATGTACATCTTCACTATTCGGCACAAAATCACGGCGATTCGATGCTGTACAGAGTGCAGACAACGTTCAGTATGAAGTGAAACAATAAATATCTTTTCCCACTATTTTCAGAATTTCGGCGTCTTATTCTCGCTTTGTGATTTTACGCAGCTCCGAAAGATAAACATTTGTGCTACATTAAATGACTATTTGGGTAAAATAAAAACGAGTTGCAATGATTTTCAAGAATTGTAAAATACATTTTAGACAATATTGTATATGAGATTAAAACTGGCTGAGAAGTTTTTGGTTTAAAAACCTAAACTTGGGTTGATTTTTAATTTATGTTGAAATGTCGCCCATTGTATTTAGTTTTATTTGAGTATTTGGTAGCTTAAATAGTTTCCTTGGTCAATCAGGGTAAGCTCTCGCTGCACCTGTTACTTAGTTTTTCTTTGATGCACGAGTAATATGTTCGGAAAATAAACTCAGCATAAAACTGAGATAGCTGAATTTCACTCGTTTAACACGATTTAATTTTTATGGGTAGTTTCTTAAGAATGTGATTGCACTTTATCACCTTTAACTAAAGTTTTATATTTGTGCTGGTTACATCAATGGCTTGTCTACAATTGTTTTTGTATCATTTACGCGTTGATAGAGTTTATAAATTTATTGCAACAATAAATTTCAATCCTTTTGCTTATGTAAGTGGTAATTCATCAGTCTGCCTTTCTTGTGTTTCAATCGTTCAATATGAGACTCATGGATATACTCGTATCTTTCATGTACTCGTATATAACAACATTAAAGTATTTTTGAATGTATGGCAATGGTGTGTAACGAGCGTCTTCCCCTCTGCTGTACGAGAAAGATATAAGATTCAAGATGCATCGCGGTTGTTTGCCGATTGCCGTGTAGAACACGAATTTTAAGTTGATCCCTGTTGAAGACAACATTTTTGTTATTAAAAAGCAATAAGAAGTGTAAACTTTACATAATTGAAAATTCGGGAAAAAGAGGGATGCAGAATACTATGGCTATGCTGTGATGCCATATGCAAAATTTAGAGCCTTTTAAAGTTTCATGTACGTTTTTTTTATTGTCGGGTAAAGTGAAACTCAAAGTTTACCTTTTCTCAAGAGAGCAAATTGTAATTGCTAAAGAAAAACTTCGTTTTTGGACAAATAATATCAGCAAGTCAATGAGTCTACAGTCTACACTACCGCGATTGCGTTTGTCAAATCTGAGGAGATAAGAGAAAGGATTGCCATTTATACCGATTAAGTCACTAAAAATATTAATTGAATCTGCACATAAGTCTGCTTACGTCTGAGCACTCTTGCGAAAACTTTGAAGTACTTTGTAACATTACAGCCCTGCAGAATTCTTCTTCAATACTATTTGATTAATTTGTAAATCAAATTATCAAATTGCAAGTGGGAAGGATCAACTTTTTTTTTTCCCAATAATGTCAATTCCTTCAATTGTCATCCCTCCCCTAACCTCAATCCTATAGACACCAAGATTACCCGCTGCGTTTATTGCAACCGCATTGTATAAGCTGCATATTACAGCATCTTGCAAAAAGTTGAATAATTCTCATTTCCCACTTTTCTCACAATTCCAATAAAACTTTACGCAATTTTATTCAAATGTACAAACAGTATTAAGCCACGCGACAATATGGAAAAAAATCGAGTTATCCCAGAAATACACATCATCTCTATTGAAGAGAACAAGATTTATGATGGTGACGATGATAAGCTTGATGATGATGACAACTGTGAAAGAGATTATCTAAATGTATATCCAAAGCAAAAGGAAGCGAAAGGGAGTAATCGCCACCAGGATTATGATGATGATTATGCCGATTATTATTATGAAGAAGATAATTTTGAACATAGGTTAGAGTTTGCTGTGTTTGTGTGTTTCATAGAGCGAAGCGACGCGTCGCGACGCCTCTTCGCATCGATGGCTAAATATTTGGAAATGGACTCAGTATAGTAACATGCGGTTTTTCACAAAAATATTTACGCCTGTTTTACTTGATTTTTCGTTACCTAAAATAAAAAATGATCATGCCAACTTTAACAATCGAAAGAAAAATAATTGATTTATTCAAGTTAACAACAAATGCATAAGTCTGTTTGAGAAAATACTAAATACACAACGCTTGAGCCTCATCATTGTAAAAAAATAAAATGTGTAAAGAAAAGCTCAATAAAACGTTTGCACGCCCTTTCGATGGGTTCTTTAATTCTAAATTTCATTGAAAGGACCTGCCAAAAAAATCCTCGTGCGTGAGCAAGGAATAGGGTTCATATTGAGTGATAAGTTCAGTTGCGTCGATGTAGTTGCATAATATGTCACACAATTGATTGATGATGTAACAAATCTTCTGTTGTAGAGTTACGTCATGCCCAATAGTATAAGCCATATTCAGTAAAGTGTATTATTTCAATTATGTCCTACTATTGCGTCTTTAAATAAATATTTTAAATTACTGAAGAAATATCAATCAGTGACAAACCATGAAGAATTGGCTGCAGAGAGATTTTTTTTGTAACGCATAACTTTTCTAAGAGTTTCGTATATTATCGACCGATATGATTAGTAAAATGCAATGTTTTAAGAAAAATAACCCTCAGGTCAGAAATTTGTTCCACTTTATCAATACTTGTATTTTGCGGAGCATTTAGAATGAATTGTTGAGATAACTTTTCATTTTTTTGTGTTTAGTGGAAATTTAAAACAAATCAGTTTGAAAAATCTAACAAGAAAAATGGCAATAGTGATTAATTATCATTTGACATCCTAACATACACCATTAAGATTAAGATTTTCTTTCAAACTAATATCAATAAAATATTTCCTGTTTAAGTTTGTAACATATTACGAAAACATCAGTTTGTTAGCATTTTTTTTAAAGAAGAAAGAAATTGCAATAAATATAAAATTTTATAGCGTCTATACGAGAAATCGATATACTTAGTTGCCCCTCAAGTCTTACGACTGGTGTTAACTCGTAAATATGCATAATAAATTGAGAACGCTCGCGATGGCCGCAACAAAATCAAATTTCTTAGTGGTTGAATAAATAAAAGTAGACCATGCAACTGTACTCTTTTAGCTGCAAACAGTCTTTGGGCAAAAACCGTAATTCTTTGCCAATCTACCGTAATTTTACGCCTTTCCTCCCATATAAAACTGTTAAATTGTGCATGAACAACATTGTTACATAAATGCGTAACAATGTAGGGAGCCCTTGTATTGCAAAACTGGCATTGTCACACAGAAACACGGGTGACCCGGAAAAAGTGCTGCAGTCAAAGCTTAATGCAACCGCTGTCCATAAAATCAATAGTCTCACATGCAACTCTTGCCAATCCATATGGAGCGCGAACAGCAGCGCAAATAATATGTGAAATGAGCGTGACTCAACGCAATGAACTTGCTCGTTTCAATGATCTGCAACAGGTGCAAATCGATAAAATTAATTTAATATTTTATATGTTCATAAGACCATCTTTTGTGTTGTTTCATCGATGTATGATTAATGATGATGAATAAGTTTCCAACATGCCTGGGGTCCAAGCAAGACATTCTTTGTAGTTTGCATCAATTATAAAAAGAAAAGTTTAAAAATTTTAATAAGGAATGACGAATTTGAAAGTAAATTAAAGAAAAGTTCCTGCTTATTCATAATAAAATACAACTCAGTACCAAGTCAATGTAAACATAAAGTGTGTACAGTTTTTGACAGATATAATTGCAATAGAAATAAATAAACTAAAGTGCAACAATGCAATAACAAAGATTCATTTGAAAATGCTTTTCTTTGCAGTGCGTGCAAGTTAACAGACAGAAGCCGGGGCGATCGACTTGCACGACCACGAATGTCTCTACTCGGGAAACCGCTGAACTATAACCGCGGCTCGCGTCGTGATGCCCGTTATAGGAGACTCCAAAGTCGTGTTTACAATTTTTTAGAGCGACCTAGGGGATTTCCTGCCATTCTATATCATGTATTGGTGTAAGTATACTAAACTTTAATAATACTTTTTTATATTGGACAGACTCTCTTTGGAGTCAGTTAAAATATGTGTGGAGTTTAATTTAAAAACAAAAGATTTTTAAACATATATTTGGACGGATTAAGTTGCAGTAGCGAGATCAAAAGCTCATAACTGAATTTCAAATATAAGAATAACAAAAAATAAATCGTAAATTCAGAGGAACCTCCAAAAAACATCAATTACAGGGATGAGAAGCAGATCTGCAGTTCGTATTATTTTCTGTTTGGAATCCTATCAATATTAAAAACAACATAAAATTCCCTATTTGTAGTTTTTGGTCATAAAAAAATACGAACAGACATCTTTACGGAAATTAACTCTTTTCCACCTCTAATTTCACAGCAAATTTGAACTTGAAAAGTTATTTTTAATTAATTGATTCCATTTTTTTTATTTTCACCAGTCACCATCAAATTTTAACTGTAAAATGTTAATGTCCAAATAATATTCCTTCATGGTCATAAACAAAAAAACCCCTCCTTTTCTTCAACTAGATCAAATCTTAATATTTTATTACAATTATAATTCAAGGACACGACGATGATTTTTGATGTATATAGATTCTTTTGCAGGCCTTTCATTTCATTTTTACGTAAAGAAAGACCTGCTAGAGCACGATGTAAAGAAACGTCACAAAGTTTATAACGACTTCGCTGAACAAACAGACATAACGAAGTTTCTACCAATCTTTTAATTTTAACCCGTAACTTTGATAATCTTGCAGATGCTCCCGATTTTAGAACTTTATATTAAAATCGATGGAGCAGCTGAGCTTATTGATAAATGTCTCTATGCAATTTCTGATTTTCTGTGGCACTACCTGTTAGAAAGCTGTCGTCTAGTTCCACGTACAAAAAGGACACGATTCGTTTTATTTGGCGTCTAGACATTTCTGCTATCTTGACATTACTGTAACGTAAAGCTGGGTAATTCCATCAGAAGTATCGCCTAGATCTCTTTCATGATCCAGCGTCATCCGCTATAGGTTGCGGTGTATTTGTTGCCGCCAAAGTGGCAAAATATTGAACATTGTCTATTTACTCATATTTGTTAGTGGTGAAACAGATATTGTCCCTTATGGTCCCTTATGTCCCTTTGAACTCAATCGAATGATTGAAATTACACCATCAAACCCAAATAATTTCTGGCGTGCTAACTTTGACCGTTTGAACGACTAGTAAATGTTTCTTAATTCGACGTCTAAGTCAATTTTTTCATCGTGAACTAGCAATTGTTTCAAGTATTCTAAAAATTGACACGTACCGGCTGATTCCAAAAATGTCTATTCGTCCATCCACCAGATTAATACGAAAGAAATAAACAAAAAGAGGAAACAGCAAGTTTTTAATCGTGATCATTAGCCTTTTTTAAACTTTAAAGTATTATATAGGATCAGAGACCACTTAACTGAACGACATGCTGCAAGGTTTTAAGGTCATGTCCCATACATGCGATTATTCTGATTATTATTACCAGATAGAAATTATTAAACCCGGCCAAGGATTTTTGCTAAACTGCTGGGATAAAAAAACTTAGGGACAAAAGCTCGCTTGTAATTAAAAGTTTAGACCCAAATTAGTTTACAGCCTTATAAAATTAATTATATTTTGTAACCCTACACGGTAATATGTATAGGTAAAATACCATATAGGGTTTAATGGACTTGCAATTTAGTTTTACCGGTGGCCATTTCTATGCGAAGCTCTCGTAATGAAAACTGCAGTTGCACATATACCATACGTGCCCATATGTGCATTGAAATACTGGTATGTATGTTTTTCCACTTTTATTATTCCATATGTTCGTGAGATTAATTCTATTGGTTGTCGCAAGTCGCTGCTAATGAAATTGTGGCAAGTACAATAAAAAGGAAAATTCTGTGTAATATGTATACAAAAGTCTCCCCAAAGGGCTTTTATGTGTCTGTTATAGAACATCTTCTTCTTCTTCTTCTTGCTGAGTAATAAACGATCTTTTTATTGTGCAATATGCTTAGAAGCTGCACGCATGCGCATAGCCGCATGAGCCCTGAACTTTGTTATTACATGTTGATTTATCATATGGAAAAATGAAGCATATACGAGTATTAAATTAACATTTTGTTTGATTGATAGTTCTAATCCAAAAGATGATTTGAGGTAGTATCTGTACTTTTTATTGACCAAAAAAACAAATATCAATTGCAAAAGAATGAAGCCCTGAATAAGTATTTGTCTTATATATTATTATGCCTTTAATTTATTTAAGTGTATTTAATTATACAGTTGTTTTACCATAATTAAGACGTTGTGGCCTATCATTTTTGCCCACGTTTGTTAACATTCAACCCCCTCCCTTAAGTAAGAGGTGCGTTCAAACTCAGGCCCTCTCTCTTTAATCTTCGAGGAGGGATTCAAACTTAATGTAATGTAGATGAATAATGAATATTTACTAAATATCGTATTTCTGCAATTAAAAAAAAAAACATTATACATCTGTCATTTCTCGTCTCTGGCAAACGGAAGCAATTAATTGTTTTCAAGGTCGCTCTCAAGGTGTCCCTTGAATCCCTTAAATTTTTTTAGGCTTTCATTTACCAGGATCCTAGGTTAGTTAAAATTGCTTAAGGACACTTTGAGAAGTTATATACGTATAGAAACTATTGTGCCAGCTATTCCTTTTTTAGTTATATACGTCCCACAAAGATCGAACATTTTTTTTCTTTGTTTAATACATTTTCAAACAAAAGCACAAGATTCTAATTATTGTTTTACTAAAATTCTTGCGTTTATAACCCGCAAATATAAAATGAATTCGCACAATGTTTATATGTATAAAATATTCTTTTAAAAGAGTGTCTGAGGAAGATTAAGGAAAATTTCACTTTAATATACTCGTACCTGCCTGGTATGCTGGTCCTCCGGAGAAATTAAGTCTTTGCCACATAGGAACAATTACAACAAAGGTTCATAATAGAAAAGGACGAAATTTTAGTTCGTATAGCTGTGTGGCTCTCCAGCACCTGCGTGTTTTTAAGGGAAATTATATACGAGTAATATGTTGTGATTGTAGAATAAAAAAAAAAAACTCGAACATACTATAAGTATGTTAAACGATATACCTGACTCTCGAGCGTAGTAAAATCTAAAGGCGTTTACTTCAATTAACCACAGTTAGGGACTCGCATGCCGCGGCCCACGTGGGCAGCCGACCATCACGCGACTGAATAAGCGTAAAATAAATGCCGATTACTTGGCCGTAACAGGATTTATGGATTTATGCGAACAGTGGTCACTTCTCATTTGGGGTAGTCTGTAAGTGGGTTCCACGATGGCATAAATGTGTGCCACAAAATGGTAATCACATCTATTCGCATATGCGAATGTGGATGTGCGTAATTGGCATGGCCTGTCTCCGCTGCGGCGTCAAACTTCAAAGTCATAAAGGAATGAGTGTGTTCTGGTCTGTGCACATTCCTCAGTGTTTGGAGTTCCGACACAGGCTCTTTGACGCGCAATTGCAGCAGCATTCTCAAGAGCTGTAATTGTATTGTTAAAGCATGAGCAGCGAGTGTGTCAAATCACAAATGCGAAAGCATAACATGCGACACATGTTATCATATATTGTTATGAGCTGGAAGTGAAGAGGTTCTTACTTTCGCTGTTTTTGTTCTTGCAGGTTTTTAATGGTGTTCACGTGCTTGGCCTTAAGTGTGTTTTCGACAATAGAAGAATACGAAGAGCAAGCCATCGAAATTCTATTCAGAATGGAGATAATCGTGGTGATATGGTTTACGGGGGAATTCGTCCTCAGGTGAGTAACTACAGCATTTGGCAACCTAGTTTTTGTGTGTCCACTCCAAACTTGATTGGCATGCTGAAAAAAAACAGTTTGAGACTTTAATATTGCTTAAATTGTAAGCCCATTCATTATATATGTTTATTGTACATGTACTTATGTACATGGTGAGTAAAATATCTCAGCGAAGTAGGACACGAGTTTTTCAGAGCATATTTTCGCCCTAGACCATATAGTTTGGTTTGTTTTTTATGCTTCTTTATGAATACAGGATAACATAACTCCTGGACTGCTCAGCTTTTAAAATGGCTTCTTGGCACGCGAGTATATGCCTGATGGTCGCTGTTTTTTCAGCGAAAACTCTGCAATAATTTTTACTTTATGAACGACGCATTCATTTTCGTTCCAAAATAACATTGAAAAAAAATGTCACTAAGGCTTAAAAAGAGACAAAATTCATATAAAGATATTTTAATTTTTGTTTTTAATAATTTTTTAACTTTTGAGTTATTAACAGATCACGTTGTTTTTATCCTTATATATCTCGATATCAAGCAAAAATATTCATCCAATTTTTAAATGAATTCTCTTGAAAGTATATAATATGAAGTTCAACCCTAACTTGTTTTTTTTTTTTCTATGCAGTAAACAAGAAAAAGATCTCCTTTTTTTATCATTTCTAATGCAAATACTATGATAAATATTTTGATTTTAGGCTTTGGTCTTCAGGATGCAGATCTCGGTATCAAGGAGCTCTAGGGCGACTGAAATTTCTCAAGCGACCATTTTGTATAATTGGTAAATTTAAAGTCATTGACTTATAAATAAACGAAACGTAACTTTATTGAGTATCCTTTCGCAGACATTATAACGATAGCAGCGTCAATCGTGGTTTTGGGAATGGGAACATCAGGTCAGGTATTTGCTACAAGTGCACTACGTGGACTGCGCTTTTTCCAGATATTGCGAATGGTGCGAATGGATCGTCGAGGTGGGACCTGGAAGCTGCTTGGTAGCGTTGTATATGCTCACAGACAGGTATTTCCCTTAAGTATTTAATCTTTTATAGATTTTTATTTGGTGCTGATTTTTTCTACTCACAAAAAAGTTATTTTGTAACGACCGTTGTTTCCCAAGAATGTGAGCAGTACATACCTAACATTATGTACACAACAACTTAATTTAAATATTTTTAAATGTATAATTAAGGAGCTCTTTCATTACACGTACTTATATGGTAAAATACCTGGGGACAAGACACTGACACAGTTTTCATGTACAGTTACTCACAGATGCCACTATATTATGTGGTATTATAATTTCGCAGCATGTTAAAGTAAGAACACTTTTTTAGAGTAACGGAGATAAATTTCAAAAGTATGCCTCAAAACATACTTCAGCGAATGAAGTTCCTTGGATTTTTACATTAATCTTCCTATTGTGTAAAAAATCTAAAATTATGTATTGAAAACTAAAAACCGTAGGAAAAACAGAACATAAATCAATCCTCTTTTTTAACTTTTTTTTATGATTCCAGTTTGACATAAAATGATAGCTAAAAATTCAAGGTCAAACATTTGCCATTTGTCTAACACTTTACTTTTTTGGCAATAATTTCTTCTGGCTAGTTATTGCCAACCTTAAAGTAACCAACAACTTTTCTGGATATTTCAATTGTAACAAAAGTAAAAACACAATATTTGTTGCAAATCTTTACCTTCAGATTCAGCATTTTCTTGAAAATTTCCTTCTATCTTCTAAAATATAAATACGTTTACAAACAATTCAAGTTTAATATTAATTAGGCGCCTAAAAAAATTTTGTTTTTCTCTTTGCAGGAATTAATAACTACCCTGTACATCGGATTTCTTGGCCTTATATTTGCATCGTTTTTAGTGTATCTAATGGAAAAAGATGTGAATAAAAAATTTAGTAACTTTGCTCAAGCCTTATGGTGGGGTGTGGTAAGTTTCCTGACACAAACTTTTACAGCACTTGTGCTATTTATGACTTATACGTTCGTTCCTTTACACGACACATTTTTTGCTGGCTTGGTTCGTCGACCACACTTGGTACTTCTTCCACGACCGGCAGATAACACTTTGTACGGTGGGATACGGTGATATGGTTCCCGAGACCTGGCAAGGAAAGCTTATAGCTTCTTTTTGCGCTCTTTTGGGAATCTCATTTTTTGCTTTACCGGCGGTAAGTCTAATCTCTAATCTCTATATAGTTTATACACTTTGTGCTAGTGAATTCGGTAATATAATAAACGTATGATGTGCCGCGTTTCGCATTAAAGTGGCCGTTGTTAAAGGTATTGAAAAGTTAATAGTTCCTAAGCTGACTGGATGGGTATCATAAAAGAATTGCGATTTTCATAATTAATTGAAACATGCCTTGGAGAGTAGTCCACATTTATATTTATTATTTCGTGGCAATATTCTGCAGTTCAATTTAAAAAAACTAAATATTTAAATACTACTTAAAGCTAATGCACTTGTAGAAATAGCAATTGGCAATATCGCTTCGAAGTTGCTCCCAATTCCATATCCCAGGATATTCGGCAGGCAATTTTTAAACTCCATAATGGGAAAGAGATCTCGCGACATTTGGCAATTCACTTTCACAAAGATAAAGCGGCGACATTTTGAGCCTTTGATTAAAGTATTCGTCTTCGGATACCGTAGGGAATTCTCGGTAGCGGATTCGCACTCAAAGTACAACAGCAGCAGCGACAAAAGCACATGATAAGACGCAGACAGCCAGCCGCCATGCTGATTCAGTCGCTGTGGAGGTGCTATGCTGCAGACGAGCACTCAGTGTCCATAGCCACGTGGAGAATCCACCAAGTGCCACTGCCAAGCCCACCACCTTCGTAAGTAACTTTTTACTGATTCACCATACACTTTGCCCAAGACCATATATTATGGTCGTTCTGCGATGTAAATTTTCATAATTAGACAATTCGAATGTATTATGTATATATATATATACTATTGTATAATGTAAATGAAAACTGTTAAGTAGTAAACTTTCTTCATTTTCGTCATTGTTTATTTGGTTCAATTAAATTTATGTTAATTTGTTTCTCATAATTTTCTTAATATTTATCTTTTCTAATTGTTTGACATATTTGGCAATATACTTATATATTGTTCATATCAACATACATATAGAGATATTTACATATGATATATATAATCAGTTTATTTTCACTGGTGTTTTTACACTTTTTATAGTTCTGAGTACTGGGATAGATTGATTAAAAATTTAAGTGAATATAGGTAATTGTTTGTTCATCCACTACTACTACTGCAACTACTGCTACTCCTATACTTCCTAACGCTATCAATACTCTCAACACCTTTTGGAATTCTAATTAATCAATCAATGTCCTCTCTTTCTGGATATTATGCATATGTTTTCACATTGTTTCTCTTTTATGTTTGGTTATTTTTTACCATTTTGCATAAATACCTTCATTCATATGTATTCTGTATACTTGCAAACGTGCGTACAACTACATATGAATGTGATTTTCTACATACTTTTAGTTTCCCAGCATTCGTTTTTGATAAAATCGCAACATTTTATCCTGCAATTCAATTTTTTGCTATATTTAAATGAATTTAAGCATTCAACTCTTACTAACTACAAAGCCTGTGTTATATTAAATTTGTTTGAATTCTGCTACGGCACTTCGGCTATGCTGAGCATACAATTTTTCACAAACTTTGCAAAAGATGAGTGTATTCATACATACATACAATATTTTTCTTAACTTAGTAAACCGTTAAAATCTCCTCTTATTCATTTTTGTTTGCAGACATTGTTAAAAAAAAAACATGGAAAAACATAGTAAACTTTTTATGCTACGATTAGACAGCCATTGTTTTCAGAAATTGAAACGATAAAGTGCAACAACTTCAATGATCAGTCATTGCAAAAATTGTTTTTCTCAATTGGCTAGCAAATCGTCATTGGACTAAATTATCTGTCATTTACGCTGTCAGACTTTTGCTTGGCAACGTAAAAGTAAATTTTGCCGTTTAAGTGGCTACAAATATTGGTCGTCTAATAGTAGCTTAACATCCTCTGGTGTATCAAATTATATGATTTATCACTTTTTTCTCCTTCCTGAACTTACTTTATATCATAAAAATATATAAAATGTGGGAAAATGGGCTCATAAAGAGAGTTATCCTTCAGACTTCAACATTTCATTAATTAAACGGTATTGTTGTCTGGTGAATCTCTACCGTCTCTTAACTTTTTTCAAGCAGAGTAAAACTAATCCGTAAGAAAATCATGTTAAAAGAATCATTAATGCAAATATTTAACCTATTTATACAATAAGTTTTAAATAGATGCAATATTTTCGTTTAATGGAAGTTCATTTTTCGCGACATACGTAATAATTTTGTGTTTTCTTATCAATTAAAAAATTTAAATGTTATTATAAATGCAGGAAATTCACATGAAAATGTACATTAATGTACATTTTCCAGCGATTATTTATATATTAAAAACGGTCCTGTAGAAACAGGTGAAGAGCTGTTTTTGCAACTATTACAATTTTTTACCTACTCCATTGTCACTAACCTACGTACACCCAAGACGACCATTCTGTTCATTGCCAGAAATTATATTAAATCTAATATTATTTAATTTTAAAACTGAAAAAAAAATTTAAAACTATTTAAAAAAAAAACACATTTCCACTGTAATAGTTCAATTGCCCGAATTTGTTTTTCGTCAGTTGTACTTCACTTATATCGGGAGCCAATTCTTTATTAACAAATACAATTTTGTTGACGTAATTTTTGTAATAAATAATTATCTCACAATAATTTGGTTCTGAAATTTAATTATGGAATAAGCGTTGTTAAACACATACGATTTTGCTTAAAAGCCTGTCCCCGCGTGAAGATTTGTCAAAGATTTGTCCACCACCATTCATTTTTGGTAGGAATTTAATACGTTAACCATTTGTACTACTTATTCATTGATAGAATACACATAAAATTAGAACTGAATGTTTCTGTGACACGCTACTATTTTAGTATTTGTATAACAAATGTGTTTTATAAACAAAATTTGTTGACATACTCTAAATACTCTTGTGTAAATGTAGTCAGACATTCAAATCACTTTATGTCAATATTTTAACTAATGCTGAATACTTGTAATTGTACTTTTTGTAGTTTCACTTTTTCTCATAAATTATTCAATTCAATTTTCTGATGGATAAAAAGTTGAAGTATCGTTTTGATAAATATAAGATTTAAACAAATAGCACCTCGATGAGCACGATTTGCCAAACGAAATTTAAAGAATTTCACATGGAAACTTTTTTGGTTGTCATTCATTCAAGCTCATGTATGGACAATTCGTTCAGTGTAAAGTTACTTCAATGACCTCTTATTTCACCATCCTTAATTGGTGAATGATTTTCAAATACCATCATGAACATTTTCATTTTAAACATTTCGTAATGGTCATATGATTTATAATTGACTTCGAGGATACTTATCTTTAGCAAGCAGATTATGAATCTTTACGGTGCTTCGTTTTCATTTTTGACAGATGCTTTGTAATATTATTATTAGGACTTTGCGCAAACTTTGCTCACATATAACTGTCAGCTTGTTCTAAAGGATTTTTTTCGGATTACGCCATTTTGACCAGCAATTTAATTGTTTAAAACGTATGTTCGACGTCAGAAAATTGGAATTAATTTTTTTGTTGCATTTTGCAAGAGGTACCACACGAGACAAAACATTATTAAAAAAAAAAATTTCATCTGTCAAAAGTGTTTTAGTAATTTTGTTAACAAAGCGACGAACCATATAGTATAACAGTTTCAGTATCCTGTACAAGAGAAAAACTCATGCGTAATTTAATTAACAATACGTCTGTGAATATTTTGTTGCTAAACTTTTCTTTTTTTTGCAACTTTTGGACCGAAGGTTTCGAGGCCAAAAACTGTATGTGTTGGCACCGCGTCCAACCAGTGGCTCGGAAAGGTTTGTTAACTAATCGCCATATTGTAACTGTTCCATTATCATATATTGCATAAAAATACGTACTAATTATCTTTTTTTTTGTAAATTTCATTGTGTTGTGTTTTTATTTTTGTAATGTAACACGTCCTCTGCATGTCCGTGGGCCCGCAACAATTTGCGGTAATATTAGGCGTAAATATTTTGTTTAAGACTGTCTGTCTTAAAATCATATTGCTTCCGAAAGTCTCTATCTTTTTCTATTTTAATGCCCAAAGGTGAAGTCTGGGCAATTTACGTTTGTAAATAAAAATATTTTGTCACGGACCATACACAAATTGATAAACAAATTAATCTCACAAAGTATTTATTCATTTACATTAAATAACTACTCTTCCTTTTGTTTATTATCCTGCAATTCTGAATTTGATATTAGCGCGGATTAGCACAAATTTAAGAAAAAGAAATTACGCTAGAGATAGATAATTATTTTTCCATGGAAAAATTGTATTCAGTTGTTCAGAAACCTTGAAAATCAATAGTGAAATTCAAAAAAAACAATTCCTAACCCTTTCTACTTTCTTGCCAGGCATTTAATTTTATGATTTTAATAAATATTTTTTTAAATTTATGTTTTATGTTGATTCTTGTATTTAAAAGTATGTTAGTCTAATTAAGAAATAGATCTGTCTGGTTATTGCTACTAACTTAAAATTCCCAGTAGAAATGCGACAAAATAAATTAACGCCATTTAAGTATTCTTATCATCTAATTAACATCTTGAAGGAAAGATTATTTCCTTTTTTTAATTAATCCAAAATGGAACTCGTCTATTCCGCGTTGAATTATTTTCTACTTAGGTAGAAACCTACCAAAAGTCAGCAGAACTCAATACATTAATTTTTAAGAAGAAATAAACGATTTAAATAAAAAGAACCAGTCCAAGGATTCAGGGCATTTTATGGCAATTCCAGAAAATCGTAAATATCCACTCATATATGTTAGCCACTACCATTCCATAAATGTGTCATGCGATTTGAATTTATATGATTTTGCATCAAGTAATACATAGCCTAATTAACACAAAATCAGGTAGTTTAATGTAACTAGTTTTAGGAAGCAGCAAAAAAGGCATAAAATAAAATGGGACAAATGAATAAAATTTATTTAAAATTTCATGTCGAGCTAAGTGCAAACGTATTAAATACAAATTCTGTGCAAACGAAAATATCTACACAGAAAACTCTGACTTTCATGACAATTGTCTGTTCGTCCGTCGACGTAAAATCAAATTATCTAAAAAGGTAAATTTTAGTTTTTCCAAAGTCACTCTCTATTGACGAAAAACTTCTTTTATTTAGTAATCTCGAAAACGGCTTCGATGATAACGGCTTCGACTTATGTTAAACAACTTAGTTTTACGCGTCTTTTGGCAAAATTCACATTTTCCAAATCTCAGCCGCTCAAATTTTATAACTTAAAAAGTTTTTTTTGGACACCTAGAAATTGGACTTATATGAAATCTTGCACCGGCTCTCTCTGACTCGTGTTTTTAAACTACAAGGCGTCAAACATTTTTTTGCATTATTTTCAATTTTGTTCAAAAAATTCGGATTACAGGGTTCCATACCCAAGTAACTATTTGTTGTCTTCGACGGCTCTTGTCACCACAAAATGCTGTGTCAGCGCTCTAAGAACTGTCTGAGAGCACAAATGTTACTTACCTCATGTTTTTTTAAGAACAATATTGGCGATTTGTATTTGAAAACAAAAAAAGTTTAACGAGAATGAAATCAGTAAATAATATGTGATAAACTTACTGATCCAGGAAAATTCACCACATATACTTAACTCTGTGATTGTTTGAACTAACATACATACTATATGCAAATTTACATAAAGTATATCGCGAATATCGCGGAGAGGTTTGATATATAAAAATCTGAAATTTATCTAACTAATGTTACTTGCAACGTATAAAAGAATGAAAGCCAAAAATTCTTGTTACCAAAAAAAAAATTCAATTTCCTCCGATTGTTGTTAAGATACTCTTTATTCAGAAAATCACCCCATAATGTCAAGTATGCCTGTTTATGCCACATGTCCTTATTGCCACGAATGTAGAGTAAATAATTACTTTTGGTCTCCCTTTTTGTTTTACGAGTTAGCTTTTGTTCTTCTGAAGAAATAAGGTGATTTTATTTTGAATGTTTTCACTCTAATTGCTTGTGATTTCATACATATTTTTTCACATTTTCCGTTTAAAATTTGCATGCAGCCAATAAATGTATCGCTGTATATTCACAACAACAAAAGTTTTATTAATCAATAAAAAAATGACGTTATTTTTACACACATATTTTATTGCCGACACAATTATTTGAAATTAAAAACCAAAAAAAAAACAGCTCCATCGTTTATACTGGGGTAACCACATTGCTTTGCTTTAAAAAAATGTCATTTGGATATTTAAGGAAATATTGTTTTTTATTTGTGTCTTATTACAATTCTTTGAAAATACAATAATATTAAATCAACATTTATCATAATTTGTTTTAAAATGTTTCAAAATTACAACAAATAGTTTGTCTTTTTGTGCCGCAAATATATTTAACAGCATTAAAGTTGAGCAGCTACTTAAAGGACTGCTATTTTATTTTAGAAATGACTTTATTCTAGCCAAATTGAAAAGTCATAAATCCGACAACAAAAAAAAAACCTAAAAGCAATGAGATGGATATCCGATCTATAATCCATGTACAAGCACAAGAAGTAAATTGGCCATTCTTAGTTTAAAAAGAAGTCATTAAAGTTGATTGAACTGGCGTCTTTTTGAAAGACGTCGCCATCCTAGTACACATACTCGAATATATGCGATAATTGGTATTGTGAAGTGAGGCAACGTGAGCAACGTGTGTTGTGGCGCACGTCAAAGTCCGCTGCATTGCGTTGCCACTGCTAAGGGCTTCCACGGCACGTTTATTCTCCTTATTTATGCATTGATATGCACACTTGTACACAAGTAAATGGATAAACAAGAACTTTACACACTGTTTAATTGGGTATTAGATACACCTAGTTAATCACATAAATACATTTTGAATGAAAATATTTTTTTATTATATTATGATTGATCGCTATCTTCATTATTTCACTGTTGTTGAATGTTTTCCTTTTTTTGGTATTTTATGATTTGCTGACATGCCACCCCAATACACGCAACCACCACGTATATTATCGTCAAACTCAATCAAAAATAAATGCCTATAAATTGACTCAACAATCTACGCACATACACGCGCCCACCCACCCACCCACACACACCCACACACCCACACGCCCACACAAACACAATAAACGAACAACACTTAAATGAAACATCAAAATGCAAACAAAATCAAAAAATTTGAATTTGTAATTCTATGTGTTATGTGACAAACATATGATAAATCACAAAACTAAAGTTCTTCAACAAATCACAAATCGCTGATTAGGCGGGCATCTTCTAGTTTCAAACACAACGCGTCGTTTGTCGCACGTCTGCCCACTATTCGACGCCACAAGAGCCAGTCCCTGCACTCGCCGGGCAATCAGAAGCCTCCGTCTGGGACGATGCGTGGTCGGATGCAAAGGACTGCGCAGGAGATTAACGCCTCCTCAGAGCATCTAGGTAAGTCTAAACAACCATTCAATAAAATCATTTTCAAAAAATACGTTCGATTGGTACTGAGTACATCAACGGAAAGAATAAAACGCCGCCTAATGCATGTTCAGAATATCGCGGACTCATATACCATAAGTATACCAGCCTAATTAATGTTCCTTAGAGTGTCCTAATTCATGTTCAAATATAAACTGTAAACGTAATAGCAGGCGTGAACGCACATGTGGATTGTGTTTTGTCAAAAGTGCCGAATTAAATGATTATTAGCCGGATGACTGTGGAAATGACTGAGACTGTTGCCTAATGTTTCATTTCAGAAGCAACAAACAACGGCCGGCACATAAATGCAAGCCTCAGTGAGGACTCAGTCGCTGAAACAGCTCTTTCCAAAAAGAATTCAGATGGTAAGCCTCGCCCTTCCTTACAACTCTCATTTTCCACTGTGTTTCCTTTTTTTAATATTCAAGGCTGCCTATATACGTATTTTATGTTCATTCGGCTTATGTAACATGTATCAAATTATACATTTTTATGTATGTGTCGTAAAACGTATGTCTGTCAGAAGTAACAGTGGCTGAGTAACAAACATAAATTAAATACATTACACATTTCACACAAGAACATGTCAATTTGCCATTTTATTATTTGTTATTGAATGCATGCAGTGTTTTTTAAATCAAAATATTCTGGCCGTACCTTAAATTTAAAATAGGCAGCTGCAATTGAATAATTTTTTCGTGGTCTTGAAAAACTCTTGAAAAATGAACAGAAAGTAAACATTTGCGAACACCAGCGTCAGACAGCGATGACATTATTGTTTTATCCCACGATGCCACCACAATTCAAGGACTAAAAGTAGCACTTTTTGTTAGGCAATATATTATATAGTTAAATATTCAGCAAATTCGAACAAATATATTGTTTTTTCGTTAATACTTTTTTTGGGATTAACTTCTTTGGTGACTTTCAGACTACCGTTCTGATTAGTCCTAATGCCCTACACAAACTACGCTTCTGATGGCCATTAACTCATATAAAATGCATTCAAAAGTCAATTACATATTTTTTCCAATTCACAAAATTCACATTAATGCTTAGTACGCTGCTGAAAAGTACAGCAGAAGTAATTTGAATCGCTTTATTTGGTCGGCGCTGCAAA
>JANSTS010006533.1:2425-17573 GCA_026546915.1 Sylvicola fuscatus
AATATAAGAGCTAGGATAAGGGTGTATAAAGCGGGACACGTTGCTATTCTCCCTTGTCATCGTCGATAATATAGCATTCTTCAAAGTGCAATCGGATTTTGAGTGAAATTTTCTGGCCGCATGTTGATACAGAGTCTTGCTATATTATTTTGTACACATATAATATTAGCTATCTGCTATTGTATGTAATTTTAGTTGTACGAAACGAATTTATCTTGATGTTAAACGCGTGGTCTTGTTCCGAATGGTATGACAGAGACGCAAAATGTACCATATAAACTGGACAACATTGAGATTGAATCACGCAGTTACGCGATGCAATATTGGTTGCAATATGTGTAAGGTACGATCTAAACTGTGTTAGTCGAGTTTCGTGGATTGTGGTAAGGACAATGGACCACAAATGCTGTTTTTTATTATATCTTGGGCTTTTTGACAAGCATCCTTTATTAGGAAATAATTCACAATTTTATATTAAAAGAAAGCAAAAAAAAATTTGTTCGTGACTTCATCGAATTCGTTTGATTTAAGCTTTTCGGCATCCGGCAACTTGAAAATGATTACAATGATTCTTTTTTCACGGCAAAATGCATAATAAAAACATAAAAAAGTAACCGATTCGTTAACAACTAAATTTAATTGTTAATTTGGCTGCCAGCTTTCATATGATCAGTCATTTTGTCAACAGGCATTTGTACTAAAATGCAATCCAAAGTCATCATTGCTTGAATAACTACCAATCAGTTCTCATGGCTGAATTAATTAATGCACTCCAATTCAGCAGAAATATTATTCGAATTAGCAAACTTTACTAAGTACCACAACATTCGGCTTGTCAAAATTAGTGATGGCCATAATAAAATTTAATTACGGAGATAGTTGGCTTGTTTAATTTGCTGTCCAAATTCCACATATGTATGTATACACATATGAGGGCACACACGCACGAATACTAAATATATGGTCGATATATAAAAGCGCAAAAACAAAAATATTTGAAAGCTCGTGTAATTAAATGAGACATAAATTGTGTGCTATATTCCCCTACGTCGCGTCGCGTCGGATCGTGTGTTCATTAAATTCCTATTCGCTGCTGCTTTAATACGCTACAACATTCTGTATTTAACACAATTATGGACTTCCGATTACAGGCCCGCTTGTGCAATGCAAGTTGGTGGTGAATAAGTTAATAGGTTTCGTGTATAAGTAAACTTTTGTGGCGCCAGCTCTCCAGCAGTACGAGTTTATGAAAATCAGAGACACATAAGATGTAAGATGCTCCCTACACAGCTCGGCAAGTTTGTTCAAAGATCAGTCTGAACACACAAGAGAGTTTTGTTTTACTTTACTTACTTATATATTTCCCTGTTCCATTATAGAGAAGAGATGGCACATCAAAGATAGCCTTTAATTCAAGCATAGATAAATAAATGAAAATAATGATGTATTAAATGAAACAGTTACGCGTTTCATTCTCACAATCTCTTTGGTTTACGCTTGAATGAATGGGCAAGAAAGTGCTCCTAGCAACAACAAATAAGTCCGAGTTATGCTATGTGATAAAAAACTAGTGTGAGCATCATTTCACCGTTCACAGTCCTACTGTTTCATTAACTCTTGAATGTGTAATGTGTATTCGTACTTTCCATACAAATTCCAGTAATACTAAAAATTCGGCATCTTCAATACCCCCAAATGACTTTGAATGGAACAGTCTCAATAGAATTCTTTCAAAGCAAATAGAAGTTGCGCAATTTAGACTTATTGGTAGCAATTTGTAAAAAAATATTCTCCTTAAAACGCTTAGATGCTTTTTTAGTCTGAGCTTTTTCGGTATTCATGGCGGCTGCGCAAAGGACAAGCTTTTTTACAACCTGCTATAATCACAGACACTTGTTTTTATCTATCGTTCACTATTTTCTGCCACTACTTTTACTGATAATGATGATAAAGAATTTATTCTTATTTTTTTTAAATACATTTTATTACACCTTTGTCAGTCATTCAATAAATACATTTTTTTACCTATATTCCAAAATTTATCAATTATATTTGTAGCATGTCTATTTTAAATATTTATTATCAAATTTAAAAAAATATGTTAATTGTTTATATGTACCTGTTAGTAAATACATATGTGATTATATGTAAACCTTGTTACTTACCAGGTGGTTGAATTTCGACTTCACTCGACAAACGGAATTCTATAGAGCATAAAAAAAACGCAGCATCTCTCTATAATGGAAAATTTATAGAATGACAGTATAGTAACTATAAATAAAAACTTATATTGTACGTAGGCACAGAATATGTCACATTTACTTTTTGACAATACAAATTTTACGGTCATATTTGCATATTTTTTCTAATTAGTAAACAAATTAAAGCATTTCCAAGCAATGATTAAATTAATCGTGTTACCAGGTTATGAGCCCATGGGGATCATGCAACGTCGCTCCACTTTGTTCCAGCAAAATTTTATGGTATAACACATATTTCATCTGATCACACATTATGTAATGATACAACAAAAAGAAACACGTCCTTGGCCTGTATAGCAACTCCACTATTCTATTGCTAATCATTTTTAGATTATAATTTAGCAACAATAAAGACATTTGTTTTTTCTTAAATTACTTTCTTCGTTTCATAACGGACTACAAAGTGTCCAACAAATTATAGCTGATTGCTGAGCCATTCTTCGTTTCAACGTGTAAATGAGAGACTTATCATGCTAACTGTCAAATTTGTCTGTCAGCCAGAAACGGATAGCTTCAGTGAAATGTGTCCGAAATTAGGAAATTAGGAAAAATTTAATAAGATATACAGAAATTAATTCGCAGTACTGGCATCAACATGAAATTGCAAAAATACAGACTGCGAATGATATTTTGATGATTTCCATTGCGATACTGTAAGTTTTGACACAAAATATGAAAGCGATGACAGTGATTATGTTACTTAAACATTATTAGAGTAGATTAGATTTTGTTGGATAATTTTAATTAATAAATTAATGAAATTCAAGAGTAAATCTTAAGTAGACTAAAGGTTTTCACTTTAAAAATAAATTTATTTTTCAAAAATACTTAAGGATCGTTTTGACCAGCCCCTTACCATATTCTGATCTGCATGCACTATGCAGTTTCTTTGCCAAACACTACATTTGTTGAAATGATAAATATTCTAAAAGTTTGTATGGACAGGGCAATAAAATTGAAACTTTAATGACTCTGCAGTTGTGAAAACGGGTATAAGTTTGCAATAGAAAATAAAAAGTTTTCGATTTAAATCATACAGTAGCCAAAACGGTAAGTTTAAAGTGTGGCACACAACGATAGTCTTAAATGAACTTTTTAAGTGTAATGGCGTTGAAATCAGAGGTAAATCTGTGTCGTAAGTCGTAACACATGATAGCGGCGACCTGTTATAGAAATATATTCGACAAACCTTCCTTGAATATATTTTTGTTATCGTATTACTTATATTATGTTATAAGAATCTACCGCCTTTTATTAAAAGCTCAAATTTCATGTAATTAACAGAAACGGAATATTTTTTTACATTTTTGGATAATATTATATTATATGTATATAGAAAATGCTGTATGTGAAAAATTTCTCCTTGTCTGAAATAAGACAAAGCTGTGATGAATAAGCAACCTTGCTGAAATACACATATGGACGTGTTTGCAGTGTATAATATACCCCTTACGTTCGTGTTAGCAACAGACAGCACTAATCTCGGTGGGATTGTAAAATTAATAGCCACAGTGAGCTTACGTCAAAAATGTTCCTTTAATTAATATTGTGTGAATGTTATTCTTTTAATTTTCTACCCGGGACTCGTGTGCTTACATAACAGCAGCGCGATACCATTAATCATTTGGGGAAACAGGTGATGAAGCTGTTATAATTAATCGTTTCGCATAAAGAGAATTCAAATAGCCTTGAGGAAGTGGAAATGAGAAGAAATTTAAAAAACAGAAAAAAGTTTGTCCTCAAGCAAGGAAATTTAATCAAAAAGTATTTTTTTTACATGTAGTTGTTAGACTCGATAAGACCTTCATTAATTATATTATAACCGACCAAAAAATCGTTTTTTCCATGTTCTATAATTATGCGAACAATTATTATACCATAAAGATAAAAAATTCGAGTTTTAGTCATGTAAAACAACAAAAAATATATTGACAAAAACGGCCAAACCCGCATAGTTAATAGCATATTATAATTTAAAATAAAATCGTATTTGTTGTTCTTAAGGTTGATCTTGAGAGTGACCTCGAAAAAATTAAGTATTTGTCTTAAGGAAATACCATATTACTACATGTTAAAATTAAATTCAAATTCATTTATCCGTTTCGAGTAATAACGGTCGTTGTGGCTGAAAATTTAAGTCAGTACCTTTTTTGTAAATCTGATGTGCTGGATGCGTACAGAAACAAAAATTTCTGAGAAATCCTAGACTTTAAATGAATTTCAATAATTGAAATTCTATGAATGACAATTATATTGTATTAAATTATAGATTTTTATGAAACCATCAAATTTCCACCCCAATCAAATGGAGGAAATCATTCGCGCAGCATGTCAAATAAAATTTGTAAAACGAATGACATAATGGGATCAATTTTTTCGTGACGGTGAAAACGACAATAATGTTATTACTAGCTAAGCTAAAGTTAAGTGCTTGTTAGAAATGTAATTAATTGCACTGTTTTCATTTTTAATAAAATTTTATTACTTTGTATTATTTAATTTGCTCGACGCCTTTTATGGCATTAATGGATAGAGATTTGACGCTCTTCGCTGTTTCCATTTAAATCTCAGCAATATATACTAATATTTGGTATGATTTTGCACTTGCAGACATTGACACAGCATTGTGTCGCGTAGTTGTTACTGGTTAGACGGTTTCAAGAATGTGACAAACGTTGATTAATGGGAGTGAGTTTTAAATTAAAATCATTAATTTCCATTTGACATTTCTCTGCCGCACAATTTCCTTTTGCGTCTTCCCGTTTAACTGAGTCTATATCGATTTTTGAAGCTTGCACGTGGCTAGTGCCTTTCAAAATAGAAACATATAAATAGTATGGATTTGTATAACGCGATTCCTTGCACGTATAGATTTATTTTTACCGCTTTTGTATGTATACTGTGTGTAAATAATTCAAACGAATTCCTTCATTACGTATTACATAATTTTTTGTCATCATCTGTGACTTCCTTTTACTCAATCAGGTAAGAGCATTATACACGAACGGCACTTTGATAAAATATGAAGCTTTTGCGCCCCAAATAGGGAGTAATTTACCAAGAAAGTCCAATGTCGGATACACTCGTACTTGAAATGAAATTATTATCATACAAGACTCATGAAGATATATTTTTCTCATTATCACAAAATTGAGTGGGAAATTATCGCCACGCAGACATATACTCACATGGCGCAAATCGTTTCTTGTCAAAATTACTTTCCCCTCGAGGCATCGTCTGCGTATTAGTGCGAATTTTACCTCGTTAAAACCCCCTTAGCTCAGACAAGAAGCATTTGTGGTTGGGCTCATCCTTCATTTTGTAACAATATATTTAAATTAGACTCAATTAAAAAATTAAGTGAGCTCAATAAAAACAATTTGACCTTGCATTCTTAGTGAATTATACATGTTCGGAAAATTGGTGGGTCAAAATAGGAACTTAGATTATTATGAGTAATTGCTAAAAAGTTAACTTGAACCGTAAGGTAGAAAAAACAAATCTTGCAGAAAATTTTTTCTTTGTATATAATAGAAAGAGGTTTTGTTCTGCTTTTTTAAAAACTGTTTATTTGTTGACGATGATTAATTCTACATTAATAAAGGACAATTCCCTCAAGATACAAAAACGATTTTAGGTAGAACCTTTTTTTTCCTACTACTATTATTTTTGAAACTTCCTGGCTTAAGAAGTTTGCTAAAGGAGATCTCGTTATAAATAACCAAACTCTATAAATGCTTAAATATTTAAAACAAGATATTCTGCTGCCACTGAAATTGCAAGTCGAATTTAATTAAGTTCAATTAAAGAGAAATGTAACGGCTTCGATTCATTTTGCACATTGGTCAATTTATCAATTCAATCAAACGATTAGCTCGCCGAAATTAATATCAAAATACCTTTGTCAGTCATTCAATAAATACATTTTTTTACCTATATTCCAAAATTTTTCAATTTTTTCCTACTACTATTATTTTTGAAACTTCCTGGCTTAAGAAGTTTGCTAAAGGAGATCTCGTTATAAATAACCAAACTCTATAAATGCTTAAATATTTAAAACAAGATATTCTGCTGCCACTGAAATTGCAAGTCGAATTTAATTAAGTTCAATTAAAGAGAAATGTAACGGCTTCGATTCATTTTGCACATTGGTCAATTTATCAATTCAATCAAACGATTAGCTCGCCGAAATTTCTTAGATAAGACAGTTGAAATGTTTTACTGGATTACAAAAAAAATTTGTGGTTTTCTTAAATGAAACATGTTTATGAAAATTTATCTTTGCTAAATGCGATAAACGTAGGTGATCTGTGTTATGGGTGACAGGTTAGCTGTGATAATAATTCTAGCAATCGTCGCCAGAATGATTATATTGAAATATATTTAAAATGTATTCTAAGTAAAATACATTGTATAATAGCTCCACTAAATTTTTTGATTTTCTATTAATTTTAGTTTGGGTTGCTATAAACTTAGTAGTACAAAAAAACAAGTAACATATCGAATGTAATACTGGTTACATATTACTTATGTGCAGCTTTTGTAAAGCTTTTGTTGCTTTGGAACTGGGGCACTTCATTGCACATTGAAATGACCCATCTACAAACTAAACATGCTCAATTAACCGTTTCACGCCTCTCCGCATCCATTATAATCCCAAACACAAAAGCTCCATTCGCAAAAACATTATAAATCAAGTAAAGTATTCACATGTCAACCAACAGATTTCGCAGTTTCACACTGATTGATTTATTGAGAGTAACAGCCGATTCAATGCAAAATATTGATTTTTTTGGGTGCCTGTTGTGGTTTGTTCGTATGCCGACGCGCATCACTGCATGTCAACTAACTATTATATTGCATATTGGTGCCTACTCCTACCATATTTTCTCATAGCCACCCAGCCCCCTAGGATTCAAAAGCAGGACCATGCTACGAATACATTCGCAGCCTGATTTTATTTCACATGTTGTTTGTCGTGCTTATTTCCTTAACTACACATTTTGTTGGTTAGCAAAAACAGTTTAGATCAGTGCCCTTCCGCTTCACCTTCGCTTGCCCTGCTCTCACACATATACATGCATGTGTTTTTCAGCTTTTTCATATACAGTAATTTAGGACGAATGATTTTAGACAGACACCACCCTTTAAACATATATAGAAAACATTTTTTTCTGGATAGAGATAAATTGGACGCCATTAGTAATTGAAACCTTCTTCTTGATTGGCTTTCGAAATAAAATAGTGCTTTACCGACAGGACCGGGACGATAAACGTTTCCGATATATCAGAGTATTTTTCTATGTGCTGTGCGCCCTTTTTACAAAGTTTTTTTTTTGCCCATTTTTACTGTTTTTAAACCACCCGAAATAGTTGGAAGTTATTGAAGCGAGAAACGTATACGGCTCCACTAAAAATTCACTAAATCTCCACTGACACTGGCAGACAATTTTTTTCCGTATATTTTGTATTTGGTGGCTTTTTTTCCTTTCCTTTTCATTATGTTCCTGACCATAAACCGAGTGTCTGACCGAGTTTGATTGTGCTGCCGATATAATTGGAAGAGTTGGGCTGCTGCAAAAGCTCTCGCTCGCTCCCATGATGTTTAAATTTTTGAACTTGTTCTGCAAAGTATTATTTCGGTAATCGTTGGCACTGGCATAGTAAATTTAGAACGAATTTGTGCATGGTCGATTTGAAATCAATGAATCAAAGAGAAATAATCCATTGGGCCAAAAGGGGGTCATTTTCAATATATACAAAGTATTTGATTTGACCAATATGCTTTTTTCGTGCACTGCATTTGGACGCAATTTGACACGACTTAAAAAAATTGGAGCGCATAAATGACAGAAGGAGAGTGTGTACTGTTTTTCATTGTTTAGTTATAAGAAATTTCTTACTTACATAGATTGCCATTCGATTATGAATATGTCAGATTATAAACATACAGCACATCATAGTACTGAGTACAAAGCACATTCAAGAAATTATCTACCCTTCGTTATTTTCTCACTCAAGTCAATTAATACATCCTTCCGTTTATAAAAATAACACACTTCAGGGCAGGCAAACTAAAGTATAAGTTCGAAAAGGCTTTAAAACAAACACATTAAAATTCCATGACATTGTGACTATTCTGCCATGTTGGTAATTTGCTGGAGGCAAAGCTCGAGCTGCTCACATACACATAACCAGAGTGGAATAAACAACAATCCATGGGCTTTGCTTTCCTTTCACCCGCACGGTAGGAATAAAATGCAAATAGCTCTGAAGTTTTTTCCTGGTGCATGGTAATACACTACGATGCCATCAATTATGAATTATGAATGTGTTTGTTTGGATGATGAGGAATGGTTGAGTCTTATCCGGAAAAGGAAGATATTGGAGACAATGTGCATGTGTCGTTTATTGCGCATTAATTGACTTTTAATGACAATAAACATAGAGCATTGTAATTACCATTAAATTACGTGGAGCGGTTAATTATAGTAATGCGGTTGGATGGGTCCACTCTGTAAACAGCGTTACTGTAATTGAAAGTCAATACTAATCCTGGCGTCGTATCTCAATTATCTTAACGATCTTATCGATCTCGAAAGGAACAAAAAATTGTTAGCAAGAGAGATCTTCTTCATTCTAAAAAAACAATCATTTTATTAATAAAACATAAATGATAAATTGCAACGTTAGTAATTCGTCGAAAAACTAAATCCGAAAACGAACGCCCCAAAATAATCTTGAAGACTTTAAAATTAACCTTAGTAAAGCATTAGTTTTAAAATCCATCCTACTGGAATTGAGTTTTTACAATGTACTGTACCTAACAAGGTCGTCGAATTACAAATACCCTGCGCATCAGTACGAGAATCGTTAATAAATATGCCCACGTAAGAAAACAATTTACCTTAAACAGGTTGAATGCATAACGACTTTTACAGTCATTTTTGTTGAAATAATTTTTTTTTCTTGGTGAAATGGAATACTGGCAAATAAAATGTTTATTAAATAATTTGAAAGGAGTTATAATTTGATATGACTTTGAATTTCACAAAATAAAATCACACTCAAATGCAAATAAATATTTGCACAGTAAATTTTCCGAAATAAAGCTTACCGGGACAGGCGATTAATTTAAGGGACACAAAACTTAAATAAACAGCAGAAAAGTCAACAGAGAGATTTTAATTAATAATTAACCGCCTCAAAGCTTAATGAAAAGGCAACGACGAAGAATTGCAAAAAGAATACTTCGCAGAAGACGAATGCGAAAGAAATCTGGAAATCTGTGGCCCAACAGAAACCAAACTTTTGTGCGCAGAGAGTCCTGGTTTGCCCGGCCATTTCGCATTCTGTGCACGGTCATCTTATTTGCCGTTCATAATAATCATTTTGTGCTGTTTCATGCGAGGGTATATACAAACCTTTTGGGCTCTAGCAATTCGTTGGTAGCCCTTGATTTAATAAAAATGGATTTGATGTAGATAATACAATTCTGCTATTTGTCAAAATAATTGCAGAGTTTTTTGATGCGTGGCAATTAAAGTAAGTCCGCTTGAGTGCAACGAATTTGAAATTCTCAAAGAGTCCACTACCCATTCCCTAACCATAAGTTTTTTTTACGACTGCTTACATTACTTACAATTACAACATATACTTATGCCGGCATATTTAAATGAGGACGTGAAGCTTCGTATAAACTCCTGAGGTAAAATGTTGCATCAGTTCAGGTAGAGGGAGATACTAAATCGCATGTGGATGAATATAACGGAACGATTTATTATAAGCTTTAGGAAATACAAATTCAATACAATATACGAGTATAATACACATTGTTTTTACATGATGCCAAACATAGAGGACTACTCGTATATGGAAGCTGCAGTGGAAATGATATGGAATATAAAGAAATCAATTTATACATTGCTGTCGGCCCTACTGAAATGTGTTTTAGAAAAATATGTGCATATTTTATTTATATTCATATGAAATACCATTTGAAAGCATATGAAACATAATATTGAGTTTACATAAATTTGTTTTCGATATTGCTTGAGCGTGGGACAAACAGACCAACTAAAAAACATAAAAAGGTTTCTTTTGAAGCACTGTTCAAATTATAAAGTTGAATTTAAAGTATAGTATTATGATTGTCGATTAAAGTAAAAACACTAAGAAAATGTCAACTCAAACATACAAATAATGTCATTTAAGATTAGAAATTTTACTTAAGTTTTTAATAGCTTCAAAGACTTTTATGCCCAGTTGGTTTTTCCATACAAAAGCTGCAAACCAATATGATGCCAATCATTAATTTTCCACCCGAGTTATGTTTTACAACTTAAGTTATAATGTTGGGAGCTTTAGAAAAATCTTTAGAAATTTAATAAAACAACATACTAAATTTAAATTAATATATTTTGATGTGCCTCGTTTGGCTGGTTGTTAACAACTAACTTTAATTGCAAGTTACATTAAAATGATTATAACTAATTAGGTATAAATATAATAGTAAGTGTATGTTTAAAGTAATACATACATATATAGATATAAAAATATGTTTAGATGCATATATACAGATATAACTCCCGCGGCTGAAAAGCTTTTAACGTATTTAACTAACTGTATGGAATGAAATGGTTCAAATTTGATGAGTATAGTAGTCGTACAATAAAATAGTGAATAAAAACAAATATTTTTACTTATTGCGCGTTCGCCGGAAAATGTATTTAAACTGCAAACAATTTGAACACACGAGAATTGTATATGGGGGTTGCTTTTAATCGATTTGGCAAACACTACACATAGGCGTTAATATAAAGAGCCGACCTTCTGGGTTCGACAATTGAATACAAAAAAAATGTCTGTATTTCTACATAGATATGTATGTATGAATACGATTATACTCTTATAAAGGTAGCTGCGTATTTGCAAACAACGATACACACTCGCATGAATGTTATGTCTGGATATTTGCTGCAATCATTTGTAAAGAGGCCGTACCGTGTTAATTTAATCTGTTTGAACACTCTCGCTGTTATCGCCGCCAATTCGCTTGTGCGCTCTTTTGTTTAATTAAATAATTGATACGTGTAGTTTGAACACAACAGCCCGCCATTAGGGATAGGGAGGATGACACAAGGAAACGGGCCTTTGGTTGTTGAATTAATTAACTCAGATGTTAAAGCATTTTTGTTGTCTTTAAAAATCTTCAATAATTTTATGTTTTTCAAATCTTAATAGATTTTAAAAAGTAGTCTGCTAACTGTTCATTTCTTTCGGCCAACCATTTTCGATTAGATTTATTTTACTACCGCTACAGTAAGTCTTGACGAGTTCTGTGATATTTTTGACAATTTTTGACATACGAAACACCGCTCCAATCTTAACAATTTTTTATTATTTAGTTTTATAAGTTTTCAATTTTCATAGATATGTTAAAAGATTTTTTTAAAATAGTTTTCTTTTTTACTTTTAAAGCATGTGAAAAATATACATTTTCTGAATGTATTTACAAATAAATTTTTATCATATTTCCAAAAGAAATAATTCCGTAAAATAAACACTAAAATTAAGGTATAGATTGTTTTAGGTTCCTTATCAATCTTGTCCATGTCCAAAAAAAACAATTTATCATTATCCTACCAAACTTCCGTTTACGAACACCCCTCTTAGATACTTCAAGGATTGGTTTGATTGGAGTCTTTTTTAAAGGACCTTTTCTTCTTACTCACATAAGTGTGGAAAATATATTAAAGTAATTTTGGTCAAAATTGTCAAGGTATATACACGAATGACAGTGAAGAATTTGATGGAACAGTAAATTTACGACTAGCGGTTGCCCTATCGATCAATAATGCTTTTTTCCGCTCTCGTGTCTCTTGCAAGATGTTTAAACTAGGGTCAAATGATTACTAATAGTTGTGTTTGGGGAAAATACAATCTTCAAAAATTTAAATGTAGATTCAATTTGAATAAAATTTAAATCGATCCTCTGTCAAATTATGGCACGGTCTTATATCAAAACCGATTTAGCTTTTATACGTACCATGGACTAAAACAAATTTTATTTCAATTTCAAAAAATATACTATTGTCATTGGACATTTTTAACAAAAAATAAATTAAACGATGAGGAAACATTTGTCAAATCTAATCTTTGCATGAATTATAACTCGCACACGGGAGGATTAAAAATTACAAATTTTAATATATTTGACAATTTTTTTTCAAGGTCAATCTAAAGATCAAAAAACGATTTTAAAATGTTTACATTTGTAGTTATTATTTAATTTGTTGTATTGTATTTACTATTTGTTTATATTGGTATCTTTACTTCATCAGAAAACATTGCGATAAATTCATAGCCAAATAACATTCAACCGAAAGATATTATTGAAGCTATCATATTTGCAAAATAAGAGCACGTCCAAAGTATGCGTGATTTCTGGTTGACCGCAAATTCTACTTCCGCAATAATTACAAATGAAGCTGGACCAACGAATCATACGGAAAAGCCCAGTATCAATTCGCATACATGCTCGCAACACATAAAAAAGCCTAAGTAATTAAGTGTTGTGGCTAAAGGAATATTCTTTAATGAGCCATTTAAGTGGAAATGTAACTGCTTCCACTGGATGTTGGTTAACAAGAATATACCACTTCATATCCATATAACTATAGATATATAAAAGCATCCAGCTGTCTTATATTATATGAAAGTATAAAGGCAAACGTATATACATAAAGATCAAGTTTCATTGCAAGACATGGTAATAAAGGTTTCAGTATTAAGTCAACCTTGGGCTGAGAGTGTGTACATTTGCGATAGCGTGTAATTATTTTACTTACAGAACTTAATTGCATGTGAAAACTGCGTCAAATTTCTATATTTTCGGCGTTTGTTTTTTGATTTAAATGCGAATTTCACAACTTTAAGGACTCCCTATACTTGTTGCTTTTTTTTGTTTGCTTGATTGAAAAGAGAAACTCTACACGAACGAGAATCCTCTGCAGAAAATATTGTCATTGTTTTAAAACAGAATTTTTGTTTGAATGCATCATTAATTGACAAAAGTGTATACAATGTACAAGAAGATTTACAAATTTTCTTCTTGTTTATTTTGTGAAAATTTGTATTGAATGACAATTGTATGTTCTTAAATAATTATATAACTATAACTATATGTACACATGTATACAATTATGCACATACTGCACATTCATTGTATGCAACGAAGATCAAATATCAATTTTAAGATATAAAGTATTTTTGGTACCTCTTGAACAACTATACTTTGTTTAGATGGACGATATCAACAAAAATTATCTCTCAAAGCACACAAATTTTGATGTTGCTATTATTTCAATAAAGTAGAACGGTATACTCGTATAACCATAAACGTTGTAACTATGTGCAGCACGATGAAAATGATGAGCGTAAACTTTACCGGAAGTAATCACGAAATCTCCATCCATAGAACGAGGACTCATTTGACTGGAAAATTGCCGGAAGTTTCTCTTTTGCCATCTTTATTTTAAAGCATTCGCACTTTATTGAACTGAAACGTAACAATTAAAATTTATGATAAAACTTGAAAAGGGACCATCTCATCGCTCCAATCTGTTATGACAATGGAATTATTGTAATCATAATTTTGATTGCATATTGTGAGGAATTATATACGTATGATAAAATTATTAATTTCCGCCAGCTGGTCTCATCCAGACAAAGCAAAACTTCGCAATATCTCTCCAAAACGGATCACAAACATATTTCAAGGAGTTGTGGAGGTGGTGACCGACAATACAATGGATAAAGCAAAGCAATTCTAACAGTTAAAATAAAATTAGCTTTATTGTAACAAAACAAAATCTCAAGTGTCCTCTAGAATATCCAACAATATAAAATTAAGGTTATCGCTAGCAAACAGACAACTCAATGGAAATCACAAAGTGAAATAAAATTATAAACATATCCAATATGAAAATAGAGTGTTTGGTTATTTGATTTTGATAATTAGTAAAGTAATTAAATACCATGAAGCGCGGGGGTCTCGAGCCGCTAATCAATGGTTTAGGTTTATTATAAAGTTTACGAAAGCTGTTAATGTCAATCGAATATTTTATGAAGAATTTTTACTGTAGCAACTTCTAAATAATAAAAATTAAAAGGTTTTACATTGGGTACGAATATACGCGAATCAATATACTTAGTTGTAATACAATTTAAAATTATATTCTTATCAATTTAGTAATTAGTACAATTATTTCGCACGATTTGTTTCAGAATGTCATCATTATGTTCTCTGATGGAACAAATAATGTAGAAGTTAAAGGTATATAGTTTCACATTAATGAACTGTTTAATGAAATCAGACAATTCCTGTGATTCCCTTCATTCAGAATCATCACGCAATGCACGTTTCGTTGTAAAGTGATTGACAAAGCATACGTCTGATTATGATTTCATCGTTTTTCGTAACGAGGCACTCGTTGATTCTTATTTTTTTATTAGATCGATACTTAATAGCAGCATTTTCTTTCTATAAAACAGTTTTTGTACGAAGATATTGAATATATATTTCTATGCTTGTTTTTAAAGATACATAATTGTGAAATTTGTTGTCATTTAACTTCGAAAGTCATTAAAAATTCCTTTACCGTATTTTATTTTCCATATTCTACAACCTTATTAAATATTTATTATATTACAGATTTGATGCACTAAAGATTGCTGACACGAATTTCCAAATATTTGCTTAAAATATGTACTGAATAAGTATATGTTTTTTCATATCTTTTTATTTTTGCCGACTGCCGACTGCCGACTATCGACTGCTTAGTGTTTTATGCCTGTGAATATATCCCCAGAGACAAAGAAAAGTC
>JANSTS010006534.1:0-19583 GCA_026546915.1 Sylvicola fuscatus
TCAAAATTTACGGTTCATTCGAAACATCCGTAATTTCCTAAATACTAAAGTAAAACCAAAATTACGATTTTAAGTCAAAAGAATAAATTTCGAATTAAAAAAAAACGGTTATCAAAATCAAAAAACGTTTAAAAAGAAATTTTTAACAAAAAGGATCAACCCTCACTGATTGTGATTGTTTAACAAGTGATGAATTTTTCAACTTCTGTCTACTTTTAATGACAATTTAATTGATGTTCTGTCAACTTCCTGACAGATTTTAATCAAACTTCAACACAACAACTTATTTTCAACCAACTTTGATTTACCCAATTGATTGACAACGATTTGAGTCGTCTGACTGTTACAACGTCAGTAATTACAATTGGACAATTTTTGTCCGAATTATTCATAAAACGAGCCATTTAACATTTAAAGTTGGTCCGAACCGAATAGCGTGCTTAACCCTAATGGGCTGGACAATTAGATTAAACGAGATTAGTTGTAGTTTATAAATTTGACAAATGCAGACAGAATACTAATTTTAATTGAATTGAAACAAAGACAATTAATTGTTTGAATAAAGATTAACTATTGAATGTTTTAAGTTGATTACGCAGGTAATCAAAAACATTATTCACGAAACACTTTCTAACTGGTTTAAAAGTTAAATCACAACCAATCTTCAATGATTATGAAATTAAAAATTAACGCGACGACTAAATAAAAACTGAAGGTCAATGAAAGTGGGACTTGGTGAAATTCTAAAAATAACGGCCAGCGTCACACGACGCGACGCCCTTCCCGACCTTAATCGAGAATTATTCAACTCTCCATCAACATAGTTTATGTTTAGCCACATAAATTCATTACCACTCGGGTAAGGGACGCTAAATTAGGTTGACGCGACGCGTCTGAGGGACATCAGCAGGTGTGCTCAATGCACCAGATAATCGACCGGAATTTATGCGACAGACAGATAACCAGCCACACAAAACTTATGTGAAAGTTCAAAGAACATGTAATAACGGTACCTGTTGCTAATCCCAGTGTCAGCAAGCTGATTAGTAGCAGCTTTGATGTCCTCAATTGTAATAAATCCATTTTGAAAACTAGATAAACTTGATGTCCTTGGGAGTTGTGCGGTTAATCCGTTTCACTGGTGTAAAAGCTGTTTTAAATTTTAATTTTAAAACACAAAATATTATAGATTTTGAAGTGTTTTCACAGTAAAATTAATAAGCAATATTTGGAAAAAAATATTTTTTAATTCACACTTAAACTATTATTAATTAAAAAATTAATTTTTTTTATTTAATCAATGTATTTTTAATTAATTGCGTTTATAGAAAATCATTTTTCATCAAAATTTTCACTTTTTTTTTTAAACATCAAAATTACAAAACTTGCATAAAATCAAATAATTTCTTACACAAAATTGGCAAAACTGGCGGATACTAATTTAAAAATTAGACTAAATCACTATTTCACCGTTAAAAATAGAAATTTTCAGCTGTACGCGGTTTATTTGCCGAACAAGAAACTCGAAAAACAATGTTTACGCGCCAAGCGAACGTGTGCAACTGCCGCGCCAGCTACCAATTGCCAATCGCTTTTACCAGGGCCACCGCGGACTCATAAGTTTAATATGTTGCTCTACATTGTACATATGTGTATAATAGTTCGGCAAAATGTGATAATTAAGGGAGCATGTTTAAGCAACCGCAAACTTTTCACGTTTTTTTTTTTTAAGGATCACTCTACTCTTTGTGTGTTTTACGGTTTGTTTAAACGAAAGAAAAACTGAAGAAGAAAGTTTTTGATGTTTATAGATTATTAAGAAGTATTTCTTTGGTGGAATGGAGGTCAACTGAAGAAATGGAAGATATTTAATTATTCACCTGAAGGATTAAAGGATCAAAGATAAGTCGGACCATTAGGTAACTGATTGAGGATTTTACAGAAATATTTAAAGTCGTATAACTGTATTGGAAAATGGACTTATTGAGAAAAGTAGATAAGAAGGATATGATCTTTATGAATCTTTTGAAATATTATTTATATAGTTTTAAACATTTTTGCTCCTGAATATTAGATTCAATTTAAAATGTAAAAAAATTATCTTGAAATTCTTAACTTAAGAATCTAAGAATAACTTGGAACTTCTTTACAATAATTCTTACCTAAATAATTATAGCAATTCAAAACACATTTGCCAAGTCGAAATAGCCGCAGGCGCAAGTGTGCTCCCTATATCCGATATCTTACTAAATTACTAGCAAGCTACCAGCATACTGCACCTGGCCTCATCTGGATAAACTCCCTTGAAACGCGTAAAGTACCTCGCGTTGCGCAACACTAGTTTTCCTTTGCGCCGTTTGCGCGATAGATGCACGCACACTCGACTGCATAGGTGCATGATATAACCGCCAGTTTCGCTCCAGTGCGCTTTGTTTTCAACGTTCCACATGTGATAATATGGGTGCTGGAGCAGCATTTTTTCTTACGAATTCGGCTGACTCTTGTTCTTATTCTTAAGTTCTACGGCGAAAAGAAATTCACCCCCTATTACTTCTTCTATGAGTAATGAGTTGCATCGGTTTTATAAATAATTTGACATGGCAAAAAAGTGATGAGCGACTTTTTATGAATTTACGAAGTCGGTGGAATTGAATTCGCAGTATAGATGATGATGAAATCACACATGCGACGTATCAAGTTTCAAATATTTTGGAAATATGTACGTATTCTGTAGTTACTGTGGAAAATGGTGACTCAGGCCACCCGCGTTTGCGCACAGCATGTGCTCAGTCGGCTGCTTCGCGTGGTTCCGTTGGTTCCATTGGGTGGAAGCGATAGATTAAAGTCAATTGACTAAATTTGTTTTAAGTATTTATTAAATTTTGTTTTAAGAAAATAATTTTATACCTTAAATGTAATAAATTCCTTGAATTGAGGTGTAATTTCTCGAAAATTACTTTTGTTGTAAACATTGCACGAAAATCACTAAGATTTTTAGGAATTTGTTAATGATATGACACAGGTGAGTTGGTACCATTAACTTGAGGAATTAAATGTGGAATACAATTTTTTATGCTCTTTTTTACAATTTATCTTGAAACATGTTTTTGTCTAATTAATTTACTATTTAAACCTTTTTTTTTGAATATTCGTTTCTATTAAAATTCTTTTATGGCATCAAGCCATAAACGTATTTGAAATTTTGTGCCTGGCATCACTGAACTTGTAAAAATATATATTAAAATTCTATATATGTATTTTTAATTATGAAATGTCAAAAAATTTGACCAAAAAATTAAATTTGTGTTATTATTTTATTAAAAGCAAGTCCCAATGAAAACAAGATCAAAAGAAATCTCTAATTCACAAGGCTCTGCCTTGGAATCATCAATACGAAATATCAATAAAGAAGACAAGGAATGTGATGAAGAGTCTAAACCTGCCACTCCAAAAACGCCGGCTAGACGAAGGTCGATACGGTTACAAGATAAGGATTCTACTCCAAAACCACATTCTAAAAGCAGCTCACCGCCACCAAAAAATATTGCAAAAATTGTGGTTGATGATTTGGTTGATTCTGTATCGGAATTCTCAAATTCGGGTGATTCTGCTTGGAAACCACCATCAGAAAAATCCAGGAAAGTACATGATAGCCAGGATGAGAATCCTCCAAAAAGACTTTCTAAACAAAGATCGTTGACATCGAAAAATAGTTTCAAGGATCCAGTGGATGAGACAAACACAGAGATATCTGATCCAACTGACTCTGAATGCGAACCACAACCAAAAAAATTCAAATCGGATGGACCTTTGCGTTCAAAATCGCGAACCAAAAGAAAAGCAACAAAAACAAATCTGAAAAACGTCGTTGTTTCTGAGTCCCGATTTCGAATACCCACCGAAAAGCTGGAACGTGCCCTAAAACTACTCAATGAACCAGCGTCAGTTACTGAAACACAATATTGCACTCGTAATATAACTGAAGTTAACGACAGCAAAAGAAAATTACATGTCCTGCCCTACTGTAGCACAAAATTACTCCAGCAGGCGATTCAGTGCCTTCATCAACAGGATTGGGAACATCTGGCGCAAATTATTACTATTATGACGTTGAAAATCAAAAACTTTTGGAGCAACGTTGTTTTGAGGGTAAATTTTTGGATTTTTTTTAATAGATTTTATGATAAAAATTAATGTTTTTCTTTATAGTTGGGATTCACTGCACTTTTGCACGATCCTATGGCCAAAGACACCAAATCGATGGCGCAATTCATCAAAGGCTGCGTTTTGTATAAGGGAGCTGATGAGATTGAAGCTGTATTAAAACGTGTGGTCGATATTTCATCACTTTCACTGGAGTCTAATGTGGAATAGTTTGCTAATCCGTCGACACAGCTTGTAAATCTAAGGTACTCAAACCAAAGTCATCTCTTCCTGAAGTTAAATGATTGACAATAAATATTTTGGTGCACATAATTTTTTAAAAATTAAATCAATAAAATTAGCAGATGATAAAAATCGCGTTGTGACAGTCTTAGCCGTCAATTTGTGTTTCCTTGGCAACATTAATCACAAACATTTTAGGAACCTAAATAAGTTTTTCATTCTTCAAATTTTTAATATTCCAAGTAACTAAAAAAAATGGAACTTGAACTGACGCGAGTAGATTACTGTGCAGTGGGAACATCCCTTCCAAATTGCCTAAAGCTGCTCCCAAGCAGCAAGTCAAAGGAACCACAAAAAGTCGCTGTTGGCGACCAAGATGGCGTCTTGCAGGTGTTTTCCTTGAAAAAGGATGAAATACAAATCGCGTTCAAGACGTTACCTAGCGAGAAGGTGTCCGCGCTGCAGCTAGCCGGAGCCACAGGTTTGTCCTGAACCATATTTCAACGTGTTTGCCGCCTCCATACAAGACATGTACTTTGTTTAAGGAACTCTTCCAGATAAGATATTTGTAGCCCATTTTAATAAGGTGCGAGGATTCAATAAGAAGGGAAAGTTATTCTTATCCTTTGACACCAACATGACTGAGTCAATAAAGTCGATGTTTGTTGCGGGCAATGATCTGATTGTGTGTGGCAATCACTTGTACAATCACTACAAGGACTGCAAGGATATTGGCTCATATTTATGCGGTGACACCATCGTTGATGTAGCGGCTTTGTGTCCAAATAATGTAAGTGTCTCTTTGGAATTTCAGAAATAACAAGATTATAGAAAGAATATTCATTAGACAAATCGGATATTAACTGTCCTGGCATGTTCTGGACGAGTCCTGCGCGTCTTGGAGCATTGTCGAGTTCGTCAAACGGTTGAGCTAGAAAGTGTTCCAACAACACTACACGTTCCAAAGGGCCTCGGGGATAAAGTCATTTGTGGCTTTACTGATGGACGTGTCATTCTCTACAGGATTGGATTATATGCCACTGAAAGTAACTGTTAAAGTACTGTTGTTTTTTTTAACAGTTTAACGGTTAGTGTTCTTAGTAAAACAGGAAATCCTAGTTGCTGAAAAAGATTCCAATGCAGTTACATGTTTGACAACGTTTGATATCACAGATGATGGCAAGGAGGAACTAATAGTTGGTAGACGGGATGGTACAATTCAAGTGTTTACAACACCCAGTGACAGTCCAGATGAAATAGACATGGAATGCCAGCAAGTTTATCGTGAGATATTCAATGAAAGTATTTCCAGTGTTCAGGGTGGCTGCGTGGCAAATGTCGGCTACAATGAGATTGTCGTGTGCACTTATACTGGACGAATATTTGCCCTGACGACCAGATGTATCGGTGTCAGTTTAGGGGATCCAGTCACAATGAATGCGCTCAATTTGAATGATCCAAATGCTAAAATATTGAGGATTAAGAACGAAATTGAGGAGTTGGAGTCAAAAGTAATCAAGGAACGGGAGCGGTATCAAATGTCTACGCAAACATTTTCAACTGGATTGTCGGCTATTCCAATGCTTCTCATTAATGATGCGGTACAGCATTGTTACTATATGTAATTCCTGTCCTAATTTGACTTGTATCATAAATTCTACAGATGCATCTGTCGCCTGAAGACGCCACCTACAATTTGTCCATTGAAATTCCGGCGTCAATTGAAAGTGTTTTGCTTCAGAGTGACTTTCCTATTGATTTGCTGGACGTTGACTGTAATGCGGCCGTCGTCAGTCTCAGTGAAGCAGATTCTCTTGTAAGTTTATCCGAATTAGAACCACAAAAAATGTTTTTCTTAATCAATCCAAATCTACAGTCAGGAAACTATCTTCTAGCAACTTATCGATGCCAAGTTAACACAAATCGCGTTGATTTGAAATTCCGTGTAATCGAAGGTCAGCACGGAACACTGAGAGCTTACATAACACCGGTGCTGCAGCCAAAAGTTTGCCAACTGAAGAAATATTCAGTCAAGCCATTGTCGATGCACATCAGATGCCATAGTATCAGTGAGAAGCGTCCAATGAACTCGCTTACACTAAAGGGATCATTTAGTCTGGCTGAAATTCACAATTGGGTTGGAATTTGCGTTCCAGAAGTGCCGGAAAAGCATCAATCCGGTCAGTTGTACTTTGAAAATGTTTTCACTAAAACGGTTCTCTGTTGCGACTACAAAAAAGGTGAGGCCACATTTCAAAGTGACAACCTCACCACCATATCTATCTTGAAGGATATTGTAACGAAGGAAGCTACAAAGAAGCGCATAAAGCTGGAAATTTCATCGGAGGTTAATGACGCCAGCATTGGACATATGATCAAATTGATTGAGCCTACTTTAATTGGTTATCTAAAACGCTGGAATGAATATAAATTGTTGGAGGCTTTGATTGATATTAATCTTCGGTCAGATGATGAGAAGATGTTGCTGTCCGACGAGTTCAAAGACATTTTAGACAGGCAGACGACCATTGTTAGCAATTTCAAGAAGGATCCAAACATTCTGGACAGAGTCTTTGGTATAATTACTGATCTTTATATTGATCGATTTAAATTCAAAGGAATTAATGTGAAGCAACAGATTCCCAGGCTAATTGCTCTTTTGACTAACTATAATTGGAATGAAGTGATTGCATTTTTTGCTGGTGAGAAGAACCAGGATCATAATATTGACACTGTTTAATTAATAAAGTTAATATTAATTAATTTTTGAGTTCTCAAGGACTTTAATCAGATTTGTACCCGTTTGAGAGAAAGTGGACGGTCTGAACCATTCTGTCCCAATGAAGCAATTTCATGAATTCCACTGATAATTTGTTGAGCGATTGTTATCGTAAATACAAAAAAAAACATAATTGCTTAATTAAAATACATGATTGATATCGTAAATATTCATTTAATTTTCTCAAAGATTACACACCAATTACCTTGATCGTAGTAACGAGTGACAATTGCCAACGATTTCACTTCCTCGATCATTTTCTCAAGCTCAAACTCTTCAAAAACATGATAATATCTTAGAAACGTCTTCGGATTGACAATTTGCTGTAACTCTGATGGAGTCTCCTCAGTCATCTTCAACTTCCAGGGAACTAAAATGTCCTGATGCTTAAATTGGGTTCGATTCGTGTGAATTGGAAGCATGCAATCCCTCATTTCGTCTTGGATTTTTTGCACTTGTTTTGTCTCCTTAAGATAGTTCGAGTTCTTTTCATCGTTCGACTGATTTTTTGCCCAAACATAAATTAGTCCTCGACCACCTTCCACTAGGATCCTATTCATCTCCATTATAGCTTGAAGTCTTCTATCCCTCGTAGCCAAATGGTGAATAACGGCAATACTAATGCACGCGTCAACGGATGCTGTTCGAATGGGAACATCTAGACAATCACATCGAAATGACTGAAATTGGCGTTCACGACAAACTTTCAGTAATCCTTCGCTGCGATCGCATCCTAATTTGTATGAACATCCATCCGGCTGGAGGTATTTTCCATTACCACATCCGATATCCAGAAGCAGAGCATGCTTAGGTAAGCTTTTTAGAAAGTCAAGAACTTTGGGCCATGGCTTGTGACGTGTTTCACTGAAGTGATCAGCAATTTGGTCGTACACTTTGTGAACGTTTTCTAATTCCAATTGTTCTGGCTTCAGTGTTGGATGGGACCGTACTGTATCACAATGCTGGGGATATTTGCATTGACAGGGTCCAGAACGTAACCTTAAAAAAATGAAAATAAATTAAATAATAAAAAAAAGATTTTTATGCAAGAATTGCTCACTTTCTAAACGTAAATGAAATACGAAGTTCTCTTTTGCTGATTGTCAAATCACCACCCATTCCTGAAACTATATCCATTGTCCTGGGCGTGATTCCATGCGTCCAGTCATACCTACACTCATCAGTCATAACTAGAAGTGATCGTCTCTTCAATCGAATATTAGCCTGCCGTCCAGATGAGTGTCTAAATTCCATTGTAATATCACTGCCCAACGACAAAGAACAAATAGGCTCCTCGAATGGACTATGAGTGTCCACATGCGGCGGAATTCCATGACCTGGCTCGTACCGGTTGGCAGTCATTTGTTCTGGCTGCCAGTGGCTAAGTGAAGGAAAGTTGGCGTGTAATCGTGACCACAATTGCATACATTCGGTTGGAATTTTCTCATCTAATGGTTCTTCTGGGTTGACGTTGTTGGTTCCGTATTTAAATTCATAGCCAAAGTGTTTCACAAGACGATTCTTGAGTGCACTATTCCTTGACCAGTCAATTAGTTTCAAAAACTCTTGTTCTTCATCTTCCGTTATGAAATCGTCAATAACGGTTAATCCTGGTGGAACATTACTCTTGAAGGGGTCAATTAAGTCAGATGTTGGTTCTAAAAAAAATTAAATCATTACAGGATGAGAGAAGAATTACTTCAGGATAATTTGTACCAGTTTTAGAAAAAGAAAGTAACAGAACGGAACTATTCTGTCCTAATGTAGCAATTCCATGAATTCCATTGTAGAGTGTTTGAGCAATTGTAATCGATTCACAAATAATCCAACAGTAGGATTTTCCAGGTTCCATCAGAATGCGTTTAGCACTGCCATGTTTAAGCACCTCCTCCAGCAAAGACTCCTGTCTCAAGCCATTGCTGAGGCCGGCGTTGCACACTATAATAATCTAGAAGGATTGTTCTGAATTATAATTGGTATTTGGTTTATTTTCAAATAATCACGTTTGTTGGAGTGTCTGAAAAATCTACGGATTTATTGTCGGCGCTTATTAACTGTTGAGCCCTCTTTTGCTTACGCAGGAGCTTCTTTTCAGATGATTTTGATAGCATTTTGGGAATCTTTTTTTTGTGACAAATATTGTCGATTTCGTTGGGACTGAACCTTAAATATTACAAGAACCATCAACAGAATAATCACAAATTTAACAACAAGAATAGAAATTTTAGGTTATGCCAGCTTCCAGATATTCCAACAAAAACATTTTTGATTATACATATATAATAATATATGTGAAACAATAACAGCATGGTAAACATAACCTATAAATGTGGTTGATTGGACAGTGACGACTTACAATTTTATCGTGCTACAAATATAAAGTCCTTTCATTAAAAAGTTATAAAACAAAATCATAATAGTCAGAGAACCTAATTTTAAGTCTCCCCGAACAATGTCTGATCTCCCTATTATGGCCACGGATATTGAAATAGTTGTCGGCACATACGAGGAGTTCCTTGTCGGTTACAAGGTGGAACACTCCAAGAAGGTAAACATCTCCAATACCCAAATCGACGAACTAAACTAATTAATTTATTCCAAGGGCGATGGCAACTATGACCTGCACCAATCGTTTGCAAAGCGTTCGCACACGGCCTCGGTAAGATGCTTTGCCAATCATGGCAGATATCTGGCGTCAGGCGGTGCAGATGATCGCATCTTCGTCATAAACATGCAGACCCGTTCCGAAGTGCAAATCATTACATGCCATGACGGCACAGTGAATACCATTCAATTCTCACCGGATGGCTCCCATCTCTTCTCTGGCGGTAGTGACGGTTGTTTGGCGGCGACGCGTGTCGGCAATTGGATCACCGAGAAAACGTGGCCTAAGGCGCACAACAAGCTGTCAGTTAACTGCATCAGTATGCATCCCTCGGGAAAGCTGGCTCTGACTCTGGGCAGTGATTTGACGTTACGCACTTGGAATCTTGTGAAGGGGCGTCAGGCATATACGACCAATTTGAAGACGAAAGCGGCACTGGGTCGAATTGTCGAATGTGTTGTGTGGTCACCAAGTGGTGAATATTTCCTGCTGACTGGTGCCAAAGTGTTTGAGGTGATGAGTTCTGCCACAGCTACTGTCATAAGCAGTGTTCCATGTGATTCGAAGCCGGTAAGTGCTTGTTGGATTGGAGACAATGTGGTGGCTGTAGGACTTGAGAGTGGACACGTCATGCTGTTTGATTTGGAGAAAAGCGACGTAAGTTTTTCTATCTATTTATTTTCTTATCAATTTTTTAATATTTTTTTTCAAACTCAGGAAACAGCTAAAATTAAAGCTCACGACACTCGCGTCAAAGACATCGCTCGCCTGAATAATTTTGTGGCCACAGCATCCAGTGGAGGTGATGTTACTCTGTGGCAATATGAGGACATGGATTTGACAGAAATTTGTACAACAAACATTGGATGTCGTCCCACGTGCGTTACAATGATTGATCTCAAATGCTTTGCCGACGATTATGTTTTGAAGCGCGAAGATTCCGAGTCAGAGACAGAAGATGTGGCTGCAACTGTTACGGCAAGGAAAATTCCAACAAGTGGAACAGTTACGGTCGAATATGACGATGACGAGCAAAATGATGAACCCAAGTCGTTGGGGAAGCGTGCCAAACCTAAGCAGAAGTTGGCCACAAAGCCGGCAAAGAAGCAAAAATTAGATGTTTCGAGAAATAGCAGCGCGTTTATTGAAGATGATTTGGAGGTGACGCCGGTTAAATCAGCTAAAAAGAATTCAAATGTTTCACAGGCTTTTAAGGAAGAGGATGTTAGTATTGAGGATGTGAAGAAAACGGTTGTAAAAGCAAAAAATGTTAATACTTCTTTAATAAGCCACAAGAAAACTCCTAAAAAGCAAAATACTAGGAAAAGTATTGCCTAAAGTTTTTAAGATTTTTTTTATTACAATAAATATGCTACGGATGTTGAATGAATTGTTTCTTTAAAAATTACTTGAGGCGCCTTTTAGGTAATACTTTAAAACACCGTTACAAAAGGAAAAATTAGCTTTTTATTAAATACTTTAGATTAGTCAAAATAAATGTAAAAATTGAATTTTAAAATAAAATAAAAAACCAAAAGAATAATTTAAAATTAGGAACACCCTGTCAAAATAAATTAAAATTCCAGTAGTACCAACGGTAATCTGTCAAAACAGGAAAAAATTGCAGAACCGCAAGGCAAGTTCGCGCGACGTGCAAGAAGAAAAATATAGCGGAATGAGGTGGAAACGGAGAACGCAATAAACAGAGCACAAAAAGGCGAACGTCGCTGAAAAACAAGAATTTCGGTCTTTATGCGTGTTTTGTTTACATTTTTTTCTCTTCTGATATGCGATTTGAATAAATTAAATTAAAAAGTGCGAGTGACCAAGTTACGAAACACCTGAGTTTATTGATTCAACCGCCACCAACGCGCGCCGCAGTGAAAGTCAGTTTGGCCATATCAAAGTATCTCAAAATCCATCAAATGCATCTTAATTGAGCGATTAATTCATACGTAACAGCCACCTTGTGTTGAACAAAGCAAATAGAAACGTGTGGGCGCTTCTGGCAATTCAAGTAGGAGGATTCTTTTCGGTTTGACTGCGTTGAACAACGACGATTGGGTGTCTTGAAGCTGCTTGGTCGTTTGCTCTTACCAAACACTCTCAAAACTGATTCAGATCCGAATTGTAATTGGAGTCGAGCATGTACTGTTAGACGTGCACACGGTAATAATAGACGCTGCACGTCTTGCTTTGTGAATTGTGCTATTATTTGTATTCGCTTTGGGTCTCGCTTCTTTACTTGCAACGGTACAATGATGCTGCTAATGAGCATCTGAAGCGACTTGGACGCGCCGCGAGACACAGCCTTTCACACACATCAAGACGCGCCAACATACAGCCACTGAACGTGCGAGACAGCTAGATTCAGAGTCACACAATTCTGCAGTCGCCTTTACAATGGTGAGGTTTTATAATCTTATCGTTTTTTTGATTGTCAACTCATAAATCAATCTGTTATCGCCATTATTTGTAGAGCTCGAAAGTGATGACACGAGACGCAGCACAAAAGGCCAAAATCCAAACGCGCTCAATGGCTAAGAATCCAAAAGTAGATCGCCAGCCGAGCACAGCTTTGATGGAGGCTAAAAAGAAAGCACGACAAAAGCTTCAGTCCAAACAAGGGGATGTCACTGTCGTCAAGGACATCTACCAAGTTGTAAGTCTAACTGATCATTTGTTTTATCGGCAATTTATAAGCAATTTGTTTCTGTAAAAGGCAATGGCTGCAACTGCACTCGTGCGTGGCGCTACTGGTCTGGTTTTCGATCGACGAATGGCGGAACATCGTTGCTTGTGGGATAACAAGTATCCAGAATGTCCAGAGAGGTTCACGCGAGTCATTGAAAGGTATAAAAAAATGTATTTCAGCGACATTTATTAGAGCTGCCTAAAAAAGTCAATTACTTTTGGTTTCATTTGTTTAATCGTCCACTTATACTGAGGAGTGGATGATGGCTACCTGAATTGCTAATGAAATTCAAATGAAGCCGAAATTAAACATCACGCGATGTTCAAGTAGCTTCGTGACCTTCGTGTCCAATCGATTTTAGAATCGGTTCCAAACGTTGGAGTTGAATGAATGTTTGCCATTACTTGTTTACTGATTAATTGTTGATAGCCTTGTGAGGCTTTCATTGGAATGCAAATTGGAATAGTTTTTCCATTGATTAAACTGATTAATGCTTTTAACTAGATGCGAGGAGCTTCAATTAATCCAAAGATGTAAAGCGATTGAATATCGACCAGCGACTAAGGAAGAGATTCTAACGAAACATACCGAAGAACAATTCGACAAGCTCAAAGCGACAAATGGAAGTGCAGATGAAGCTGTCCTTGAGGACATGAGTTCTCGATATGATGCAATCTACATCCATCCAGTAAGTACAAAATTGCTCTAAAAATCATTCTTTACTTCATTCGAATCATCTCCAGACAACATTTGATCTCTCCCTGCTGGCCGTCGGTTGCACCATAGAACTAGTTGACAACATCCTGAACAACACCTGTCAAAATGGCATGGCGATCATTCGCCCACCCGGCCACCACGCCATGAAAGCCGAATACAATGGCTATTGTTTCTTCAACAATGTCGCCATCGCTGTTCAGCACGCCCTTGATAATCGCGGCCTGCAGCGTGTGCTGGTCGTCGACTGGGACGTGCACCACGGCCAGGGCACGCAGCGCATGTTCTACGACGATCCGCGTGTTGTCTACTTTTCGATTCATCGCTTCGAGCACGGCACTTTCTGGCCCAATTTGCGAGAATCCGACTTTGACTATATTGGGGATGGCCAAGGACGTGGCTTCAATTTTAATGTGCCTCTCAACCAGACCGGCATGACCAATGCCGATTATCTGGCGATATTTCAACAGATTCTGATGCCCGTCGCCATGGAGGTTAGTTTGTTTGCCATTTTGAGGTGAATTCAATTTTGCTTAACGTCTCTTGATTCAGTTCCAACCAGAACTTGTCGTGGTCTCGGCAGGATACGATGCAGCCGTTGGCTGTCCAGAGGTGTGTACACCAGTAGCTAGAATTTAATAGAGTTTTTTTGTTTGGTTCGATTTCAGTTTTGTCCGCAATTAGTTGTGGTCTCAGCAGGATTTGATTCAGCGTTGGGAGATGAAAAGGTTACTATTTCTTAAGAATTTTTTGTTGTGGCGTATTCTGTCGGCTGTCATGGATGAAATCACCTCTCTTTCATCATCTTTTTTCATAAATTTAGTGCGTTTATTAAACAATACAATAACAAACAAATATTTATATGAATAGGAATTTTTAGTCATGCTTTTTGTGTCTGTTTTTTCTTCAATCCTCCAATTAAATTAATTGTTTGCATGTTTTTAATGATTATCAGGGAGAAATGGAGATTACACCTGCCTGCTACAGTCATTTGCTTTCACCATTGATGTCATTGGCGGAAGGACGTGTTGCTGTAGTGCTTGAAGGTGGATATTGCCTGAATTCTCTAGCTGAAGGAGCTGCCTTGACGCTCAAAACATTGTTGGGAGATGTCTGTCCAAACATACAGGACTTATCGGAACCTTGTGATAGGTTTGTGATATTTTTGGGTTTAAAGATTAAATTGACATTAAAACTGCCATTATCATTTCCAGCATCCAAGAGTCAATTCTGAACTGCATTTATACGCATCATCCCTACTGGAAATGTCTTCAACTGAACCAGACGTATACCCTTGAAGAAATCAACAACTTGAATCCACAAAGCGACTTGCACAAAGTCGTGCAAACGTTCAAAGGTGGCGATCCGCTTCCAGAGAGATTTGAGACACGCGATTGCTATTCAGTTCAGTCGCAACATTTCCTGGATTCTGTTGAAAACTTGTTGAATCAGCTGAAACGATGTAAATATGATGCAGTTGGACATCCGAATTCATTGACAGATTTGATTTGTTTACAGCCACCAATTTGAAATGCGCAAAAAATCGTGTTTGCTACGTTTACAACGACGAGATGGAAGAACATCGCAATCTGTATGATGGGTAAGTAATTGAATCCACAAAACTGTAACAACTTATTGAATTGGATCTTCCAGTGGCCATCCAGAACGTCCTGAACGAATAATTCAGATAAAAAATCGTTTCATTGAGTACAAGCTGTTTGATCGCCTGACGTCGGTGTCATCGCGCTCCGCCACTACGCAAGAACTGTGTCTGGGTCACACCCGAAAGCACGTCAACAAGATGCGCAAGAGTGTCGAAAAGGAGCAGGAACTCAAGGCGATCGGAGATACTTACAACTCGGTGTACTTTCATCCGAAAACGTTTCACTGCGCCTCGATGGCGGCCGGCAGTGTCCTTCAGGTGGTGGACAGTGTGCTGCGAGGCGACAGCGGCAGCGGCGTGTGCATTGTCCGTCCGCCAGGTCATCACGCCGAATCAGATTTGCCGCATGGCTTCTGCATTTTCAACAATGTGGCGATAGCAGCTCAATACGCGATTGATCAATACAATCTGAAGCGGGTGCTGATCTTGGATTGGGATATTCACCACGGAAATGGGACGCAGCACATTTTTGAGAGTAGCGAAAAAGTTTTGTACGTCTCATTGCATCGATTCGAGAATGGCACGTTCTTTCCGAAGAGCATGGACGCTGATTTCACGGAAGTAGGCAAAGGAGTTGGTGAAGGATTTAACGTGAACATTCCTTGGAATCGTTCGGGAATGGGCGACGCTGAGTACATGGCCGCCTTCCAGCAGATTATAATGCCGATCGCTTATGAATTCAATCCGGAGTTGGTGTTGATTTCGGCAGGTTTTGATGCTGCCATTGGTGATCCATTGGGCGGTTGCAAGGTGTCACCTGAAGCGTATGGGTATTTCACGCACTGGCTCAGTCCGTTGGCTAATGGACGCATCATTTTGTGTCTGGAAGGTGGATATAATGTGAATTCCGTGTCATACGCGATGACAATGTGCACCAAAGCATTGCTTGGAGATCCGCTGCCGATGCAGCAGACCAACACCAAGGTTGGTATTAAGGAAAGCTGCATTGAGACTATCCATAATGTGCTGTCAGTGCAGCAAAAGTACTGGAAAGGATTGAAGTTTAACAAGAAAATACCCGGATTTGGGTGCGGCGATGAAATCAGAGGGCTGGATGCAGAGTTTTACAAAATGCACATTTCAGCAACTGACAACGATGACAGTGGCAGGCAAAGTGCGTCCAAACCTCCAACCAAACGGGACGATGCTGAGGCTGGACCGTCCAAACCCAAAGAGAAGACGCAGACACTTTCAGACTACTTAAGTGAAAATCTTCAGGTAAAAATTTTCTTTCATTTTCCCTGAAAAACAAAAATTTATTTTATTTGTTTGCAGGCTTTGGAAAATGAAGAAATGTTTGCTGTATTCCCGTTAAAAACTTGTCCTCACCTGAGCACTTTAGATAAAGACAAAATTCCAAGTGGTAAGGTTTGACTTAATCTTGTCTCAAGTCACTGAAGCTAATAAGAAAACTTCCAGCTATTAAAACCAACTCACCGTGTGCAATTTGCGACTCAACGTCTGAAAACTGGTTCTGTTTGGGCTGCAATCAGATTTTCTGCGGACGTTACATCAACGAGCACATGCTGTTGCATCACGTGGAGACGGAGCATCCGTTGACGCTGAGCTTCGCCGATCTGTCCGTCTGGTGCTACAAGTGTGAGAACTACATTGACAATCCGCAGCTGTTTGCGTACAAAAATCTGGCGCATGTCGACAAATTCGGCGAGGAGATGGTCTGGTCTTACGGCGCCGACACACTCGTCCTGGAGGCGCTCAACTGATATTCGTTGATACACTTATGTTTCCTTCTTTATTTATTATTCACATTTTGTTAATCATTTTTGTTCGTTAATTATTACTAAATTTCGTGGCTAATGAATTTAATGAAATTGCGTCCTGCAGGATCGTACCTTAAATTATTGTACCGACTTAACATTGTTAATGTCCCTAATATTAGTGTAACCAGCTTTCAGATGACTAGAGACATAATCTTTTATGAATTAACCAAAGATTAACAAACTGATTAGCATGGTTGGTGGACGCCAATTTTAGCAGATATCAAATAATACAATTAACCAAAGCTATATATTTATTATTCGACGAAGATATTGTTATATTGATCAGATTAATTGATTATAATTATATAATAAATAATTTTTACAGTAACGTTTTAATTTTTTTATAATAAACGATGGAAAAATCGCACGCTGTCGCAGGATTTTTTTAAAGTTCAGTTTAGGTGTGAAAAATAGCTTTAAATTAATTGACGTGAATCGTTTTTCTGCGACAAAAATATTTTGACCTTGAAAAGAAATTTGTCAAAACATTTCAAGTTTATTATTAAAAATATACTTAATTAATTCCTCTCTAAAAAGTTATTGTTTTGAATTTATATTTGGATAGCAAGTGAAATAAGCAAATTTTGAGTTGGTAAAGTTGTAACTGTTGAACCGTTTTGCAGAAAATCCATAAGAACTTGATAGTTTGACCTTGAACTTGTTTGTCTGACAACAAATATTGGTGAAAGGACATTCTAGTCTAATTAAGTTTTTAAAGTCCAAGGTATAAAAGAGCGATAATTTCATTTCAACTGTTGAGGTCAAGTTTAATAAGTAAAAAATCTTGACCTTGAAATCGTTTGACATTAATGAAAAAACTATGTTTTATAATGTGAATTAATATTTATTAATGTACATAAATTACTAATTAGTAATAAAGCAACTAAGGCACCGTAAAGTATTGTCTTTTAAAACTATTTAAAGATATTTTCCCCGAAAATAAATGTTAACTTTTTAACAAAATTATAAATTCATGATTATTTCAACAATTTGTTGTTGGAAGACAATAACTGTTGTGTTTTTTTTTTGGAATAATTAAACTATGAATTTTACTTCACAATAATTGTTGTACTTTTGTTTTTGGACTACCTAATGTCAGTTCTGTCGTTTTGACTCTTCTTCCCCAATGATGTTGTCCAGAGCACGCTCCAACTGATTAGTAGCATCAGATAGTTGTGAATTCTCACTGATGGAATCTGCTAAAATCCAGAAATATTAGTGTCAAGATCTTAAAATAGGTCTTCAATCGATAAACTCACCGTCAATAATCTCTCGAACTTTGTTGAGAAGTTCTTTAAAGTTTTTCATTTGAGTGTCAACTTCATTCAATGTAGGAAGTGCATCCTGGAAAATCAAAAATATTAGAAAACTCTGGCGAAATTCGTAGATATTTTAACACTTACAAAGTCTTGGGTCAATCGTCTGTCGTGGAACCAGCTACTGACGTCGTTTATTGACAGATCTGTCTCGACATCTTCGTTTATATCAGCTCCATGTACTGTTGAGAATATTTTTGGTTAAAAACAATTAAACTTAATAAACAATAAATAATATTCTTACTGGATTTCGCCACCATTGGCGTTTGTTGAATTTGTTGGCGCAGTCTCTTGTTTGGAACTCGATATGGAGTGCTGGAATTGGGCAGAGACAGTGCTGATGATTGCTTCCACAACGAACGCAGTTGCTCAGCAACATTTAATAGGGCGAGTTCGTGGGATTTCAGGAATTCAGCAAGATCTTTGTTTTCTGGACCAATGGTTTCGATCTTTTTGATCAGAGAGCTTTAAGAAACATTTTAAAATTACATTTCTTTCATAAAAACTCAAAATAAATTATAATTTTACCTATTTTGATTGAGAAGCGTCTCAATGATGGGCGGCAGCTTCTCAGCACACGCCTGATTGGCTTGAACTCCAGAATTGGAACAAGCGTTAAAGAACATTTGACTGGCATTTTTTGTCATGGTCGATGTACTGAATTTGGAGTCGTTTTGTCCCATTTCCAGGTTTATTGGTGGAATATCATCCGTTATGTCACGTGATATCATTTGAATTTGTGATGCTTCCTCTTCTGCTGGCGGTTGTGCGGATTTGCGGCGTCTGCAGAACAAAGTTCGTACTTTTTTGCAAAATTGTGAGAACTTGCTCGGTTCCAGAGCCTACATTCAGAAGAAAATGGATATTAATTAAACTTCTTTAAGAACAAACTAAAAAGAAAACTCACGGCGCTTCTTAATTCAGTAAGTTTATGGGAATGGCAGTGCTTCTTGTCCAGATATCCTTTGGCAGCACAGCAGAAACACAAATACAATTTCCTACAAGATCCACATCGAAAACCAACACCTTGAATCTGTTTGACGCCACACGCTGCACACGGGACATTGTGCAGCAGATTTTGTGAATCTTGAAGGTGCTTCATGAGGCACAGAACATTCACGAAATTATTGGACGACTGATTCATCAGATTGATGAACTGAAATTCACTAAATCCCATCATTCCTGGACACAAACGAAACGAGGCATCAACTGTTTCCTGAATCACTTGCGGCCCAAAGAAAATGGTGTCGTCCAGGTAGGAAAAAATCTTTGAGCATGTTTTCAGGATGTATTTGAAGCGAAAGCGAGTCACACATCGATTGTGATCGGCGACCAGCTCAAACATTCGCATGATCATGTCTTCAAACGAAGATGTCTCGCACAGCATCAGCAGTGTCAGCTTCAGGTCAGTTGTGTTTATCGGGGTTGTGCGGTCGCTAAGCAATAAAAGCAATAAAATTCATTAGTTAATGAGATTAGGATGGGATTATCCCGTATTAACTACAAGTAAAGGTGTCAATAATGAGACTAATTGTCGTTAATATCTGAAGTGGCTAGTAATTAGTAGTAAACACAAACCGATTATAATTAACTTACGGATCGAAAATGTTCCAAATAAAAGTGGTCAATGTCGATGTGGCTTCA
>JANSTS010006535.1:53599-72886 GCA_026546915.1 Sylvicola fuscatus
TAAATTAGTTAGCACTTTGGGCCAAGTGACGAAGTTTAAATTTTTTGCTTTAATTCATTGTCAGTTTTCCTTAAATTGTTAGTTCGTTTTTTTGAATTCCAGTTATTACCACCATTGGACTGGTTCTGCATTTTAAAAGCTCATTTTATATTATATTGCATCCTTTTGCGTTCTTTGTCGTCGAAATGATCGTAAAACTCTTCCTCTTTTCCAATGAAAACACCCGTGTGGTACAGCATCCATAGCTGCCACATCCGCAACTCTTACGTCCTTGGCCTCTAAATATTTAAATGGCCAGTTCAAGAACACCTCATTTCATTTCAAATCATATGACCGGATGTTAGTTGTCTTATTTTTTCATACTATAAATATATTTTATGTTAAGCAACCTGAGTGTCTGCATTTAGATTAAAATACGAACTGAATTTTCGGCAATACCAAGAATTTTGGTACTTGGATGCTGCAGTTTCATTTTTATTGCTCTACAAGTTCATTGATAAATCGGAACAAAGCCCTCTCAAACATAATATAATGTTTATGCTCTGGGCTCTTTGTGTTATGAAGGATTTTATCTTTGTTCGGTCAGACTCAAAGAATTCTCCAGAATTTTTTTTTTTCAATAAAAACTAGTGAAATATATATGTATCAGAGAAGAGCCTTTCGTGTGCAGATATTCGCATCTGTGGAGTGGCTTGTTATTAACCTGACTATTACATTAGTAAATTGCTTTAATTGGGCAATTATGATATCTTAAAATTGAAGAGTAAGATTGGAAAGCGGTTATTTTAATCTTTAGAATCAACTCGACCTTATACGAGAAAATGATCTATAAAAATTTTGCGCCGATTCATGGCGTATTGGCTTTTTGTGTGTGTAGAGTTAACTCTAATTACATTTTAAGTATGTTTAATACTGGTAAATTGGTTCAATCACTTTAACAATACTCTTCTTCTATAACCGAATCAATAAGTGACAAGAGAAGAATCCTTTTATGGCGACCAATTTTTAAAGTAAATAAATATGTTTCCTTCACTTAACGATTGAAAAGTCGTTAGAATTATAGTAAAATATGTAGTAATTGTTGAAAGTGATCAATCAAGAAGCTCTCCCACTTGTAATTTCATTTAATTATGACAGCAAACCTTGAGAAAGGCGTTGATCTTGTTAATGTTATTTTTGGCGGTACAATTTGCTCCATCACTGTGACTATAATCATTCTCGCGATTTGCTTTACCACGTCATGCTGGCATAAAACACCAAAAAACTTACAATCAATGGCACGTTCATCGATTCAGGTTGTTGTGTATTTAAAATAATCGTTATTGCCATTTCCTGCCGAGCACAACAAAACAGCCCCAAATCACAATGCCTCTATGTGTGGCGCCAATTTGTGACGAATTCTTTTATTCGGATTCATCTAAATCCTTCAATTGATTTAAAGCTCCAAAATCTGTGCTATTTGGGAAATGTCCACCAGTATTTCACTGGAATTCACTTCGGCATTTCGCAGATTTTGTTTGAATTTAAGCCATTGAGGTCGCCATTGATACATGCATGACCTGTTCCTTTCCACGTAGTTATTAGGAACATGTTTTTACTGCAAATCGGTTTCATATTACTCCACATTCCGATGTCAAAATAAAGTGAACATGATGTGAGAGAATGGAGGTCTTTAAATTCCATGATGGTTCTTTGTACGTCATGTACGAAATTTCAGCCAATTCATTGAAAAATATCTACATTGTAAGGCTGATTCGTTCAGATTCTCTACTTAAAGGCCCTGTTCCTAGAAGATAGAAAACTTTACTGCGTAGGGGTCTTTGATGTTCAATATGAGAAAATCAATGGATGCTTTCCTCAGGTTCTTCTCTAACAATTGTAGAGTATAATTTGCTGGTTTGGTTGCGAACAAAATCGTTTTAATTAAGACTATGTTTTTAATTTACCCTATAATTTACTTGTTCAGGGAAAATCCGAGTTTTTACGTGTGAATTTTCACAGCTTATAATTTCCTGCTATAAAAATTGATTTATTATCACGCCATCTGTACTATTGGACGGAACTTCTGCGAACCGAACTACTGATATTTCTAGTAAAATATTTTTACTTTTTTAGTTTAACCCCCATAGTTAAGAGGTTAGTTTCCTGGCGTTTTAACGAATTACCCAAAAGTGTGAATAGAGCCAGAGGAACGATACAATTTAAAGTGGGCAATAGTTCGGCTAAAAGCAAACATTACGATTGAGAATTTTGAATGCAAGTGCACACATCTTTGAAATTTTATCGTTTTTCCAGAAATTGTGGACTGTTTAATTCATAATGACAAATTTGTTTTTAAAATGTGCCTCTTACTACTTGCTTATTTATGTGTTTTACGTCCAAGGTCCGTTTTCTTATGTTTAGTACTCCCATTATTTTGTAAAGGGATTTTAGTTCTAAGACTTTACCGAATGTTTATACAGTAGATTATATGGTTTTGTATCCTGCGGTGATTTTTTTTTAACGCATTGATTTAATGCAAGTGCGTCTACTGTTTAAGTATTGACCTACAATATTGCGTTTTGGAGGTGTCCGAATTTACGAAAACATAGAACTTCCTTTTGGTATGTTCCTTCTGGTCATCTTATGTTTTTCATTTTAACAACTTGTGGACAAAAACCAACCAGATGATCTATTTTTAAGAGGAAAATGCTAACTCAAACATGTACCACATGTGGTTTAAAAAAAAATTGGAGAAATTTAAGATGTTTTTTGTGGCTTTACCTTCTGTGTTACTCGTATAATTTATTTGTAGTAGAAAAACACGTACAAGGTTCTTGCTGAAATTAAATACTTCGATTGTTCTAGATTTGAATGTGCTCAACAATTCGCCTTTGCAAATCCAATGTACTTTACGCAGAAATATTTGGTCGGTGTCTCTCATCCTCTGTAGCATATTCCTCAAAACATACCACAAGCAATTGTTTCCTTGCAAAAGTACGATTTGTACATACTATCGTTCGCGCTATTGTAGCTGATATCACAGAATGAATTGTTCTTCAACCAAAATGCTCTGAATGTCCATTCAAAGTTGTCTTAAGTTCATTGTCGCGAGGTAAAGTTGGCGCAACCCTAAGTAAATCGCTCAATAGAAGAAAGTCTTTACACTAGCGGATCCTTTCTTCGCTCCACATAACATACAGGCAATGCGCTCGTTTTCTTCACACTTATTTCTGTGTTTTATTGTCTCTCATTTAGCACATTAACAATTGACTTTACAAGTACGTTTACTTCGGTTACTTTCACAATGCACGTGAAGGGTTTACTTTATACATTTTTCTTGGGGAGATTTCGAAGTGACAAAATCTAAAGGATTTGACTTCGATTGTAGCAAATTTATTGTCCGGCGATGCTTCAAAGTACTTATGCGAGAGTACCAATCCTTTGTGATGTTGTGTGATTTAAGAGGTTTCTCCTTGGCGTACCAAATCATTGAATACAGAAGCCATTGATTTGAAGGGCTTTGAGTGCTGCGCCAGATACAGCAATTGCATTAACATGTGTACGCACTTTTAGGAATTGAATTTTTATTTTTGTCTACAGAAAATGCCAGCTATCGAATTGCTAACACAATTTGCCACGGATTATTTTATGAACGGTGGAGCATTTGTCTTCTAATTACCAAGTGTTTGTTCATCCCTTTGACGTACAATGTCCATGCGAAGGGGTAGCCTATTGTTATCGTCAATTATGAGAATATTAGCTGATTATTAGTTTTTCGGGTGCGTGAAAATGATTAGTCATAGCTGGGAACATGATTTTTTTTTAAAGGGCGTATGTGGAGGCATGATAAATTCTAGTCGTAAAAATTAAAATTCAATGCAAAACTTTCTTTAGATGCTAAAGAAAAGGAAATAGTTCGTGTGCGGCGGTATATTTTATTTAGTTTTTATTATCAACAAAGCAACAAAAGATCATTAAAAAATACTTAACGAATTAGGTAACAGGCTACAGTAACCATTCTAAAATAACCATTCTAAAATAAATAAACTTCCTGTGGAGTTAAAATTCGCGGTTTAGGGATTTTTTTTATTATCCTTTCATATGTGTACCCCTTTTGCCATAAAGCGCTCAATGTAGATCATTTGGTTGTGCCCACTGACTACTATAACATATTATAATCTTGGGTCAAAGTGGGTGCGACAACAACGTGTCGTAAAGAATATTTAAAAGTGGGCTTGCTAATGAGGGCTGATAGAGAGTTAATAAAACATATTTCGAGATCATAGAGCCCTAGGAACATACATACTACATGATGGTGTTATGACCATGTATTAAACGATTAACAAAATGTTATAGCGCATAAAAGGCGTATCGTTTGAATATACAATATTAAGTAGGTATAGTTGTACATAAGTTTTTACCTGGTATAAATGCCAAACCAAAAATATAAAATTTTATTAATATTTGAGTTAATTTTTTAAAAATTAGTTCTTTCTATTTTAATTATTTTACATTGTTTTACGATTTTTCTTAATATTTACCACAATCCACACGTGCAGATACATGAAAAGCCATTTTCTCTTTATTTGCTGCTATACTCATAAGTAATGGGATTTCGTCATATTCTGGAAGCTTCAATAAACATTTTTGTTTATTGTATGGTGTTAATGTCTTCTTTCTCGCAATTGTATTCACCTCTTGAATTGGTGTCTTCAATTCCCTAAAGAATCATTATTCCGTTTTTTTTCAATTACTCTATAATGAGTTATTCTTACAAAACCGCATTATGAAAAACTCATCTTAATAACAACAACAAAACCATACGTAAATGCGTTTTCGATTATTTAGCAATTTGCATAAATCATTTTTCCAGAGTTTTCTCATTCAATGCAACGACTCGTACATGCGTTCAAAAAGAGCCGCCACTATAACAATGCACTAACTGTAATTCATTTTCTTGCCAATTTTGTGCACATTATGACTTTTTGAACAACGAATAAGGCAACAAAAAAAATTGCATACAGCAAGTCCTTTTTTGGAAAACGTAAACTCTTGCAATGCGCATTTTACAACAGAGTTCTCGTGCGGTTGTCCCTGTTTTGTGAACAAATAGAGAAAGAAGTTCTATGTACTTTTTCAAAAGACATACTTAACATCTATTTAAATCCTTAAATTCTATTGATAGTTTTGGCTTGAGTAGTTCGTAAACATTAATAAAAATCACTTAAAGTTTCTTGCTCCTTCGAATATTTTATGATAATATCTTTAAAATGTAAAAACAAATAGTTTTCTTTCCACATATACATAATACTATAGCGGTGCACATGTAAATTTTTCTAGAATGTTCGAAATAAATTTTTCTTAAAGTAACTGTTAATTATAATGTGGTCCAAACAGCTAAGGCTTGTGTAATTTATTATTATATTCTATTATCTTCTTCTCCAAACAATCAATTTCTTAAGAGTTTAAATTAAAACGCCCATATGACTTTCTTCTTGCTTACTGAAATTTCTCAATAATTATTATATTCCGATGCCTATCCTTAAAATACGAGCATCTACAAACCATTAATCGCCATTATGCTGGACACAATTCCCACCATTGTCGCGATATTTGTATAACATTTTGCATTAGATGGCATTAATTTGTCTGCCTGACACGCATATTCCCTTCATTGTTGTTATTGGGTGTTTCTTTAAGTGTGTTTCAATATCAAATCTTGAAACGCACTTGCTGTTTGGCACTGAATGCATCAATTGGACCTCAGGAAGGGACAATAGAAATTGCACAATGGTTGAAGATAGGATGTCTAGTTCTCATGGTTGGAAAATACTCGACTGCACAGTATGTGAGGTTTTTATTTTTTGTCAGTTTTTGGGGAGCTTCATGGGAAACCACCTGACTGCTGGCCATTTCAAATGATTCGGTTGTTGTTGCTAGATTTTTTTCAGGACGGTCTGTATGCATTTTATCTTTTCAATCCTCAAAAAGTCGCCAGTTTCGCATGGGTTACAATTGGGCACCCACATCTTTGATGGCACCATTTCAGGCATATTTCTCTGTTTCCCTCTTCACGAGACATTTTCTTACTGAAAGTCGATACAGTCTCTTGCGCCTCAAGTTTTCTTCATTTCGTCTCCTTGATAAATGACATGAAACGATTTATGATAGCTGTGAAAAAAAATCCATCTACTGCAGTTAGTCGTCTAACTCTTCGAGCTGCTGCCCTTTTTCCACACTGTTTCAATGGGGTACTCTTAAGGGACGGGATGAGCTCAGCACGTTCATAATAAGATCGTTTTCCTCCTTATATTTTTGTACTCAAAATTCCTCGTCCCTCATTTTATACTTTTGATATGAAATCATTACGGAGCATTTCTTTTGTCGTTAGCTTTCCTAGTACATAAATCCACGGATTGATCGAATAAAATACATGGCGGCCCTGGTACATGCGTTATGTGTGTACTTTGAATGTGTCGATCGGCCGAACAAGCGCGAGATTATAGGGTGATTTGGTGTCTGCTTTGTACATTATCCTTGATAGTTTATTTATTTCGGTATTTTTTTTTTTTTGTCGAAAGGAGAGAAAGCAATTATCATTAATGTGCTTGGGAAAATTGAACCAAGAGGATGCTATACTAGTTAATGGGATGACAAGAGAGCTGCAAGATAATTCGGTTTGTACTGGCTTGGTTGAACATCCGACACACGGCTATTAGTCACCTATGTGTGTGAGGAAAGAGCGGCATAGCATTAAGGGAAACTATCTTAATCCTTTCACGAAATAGTCTTGAAAATTGGATACAATTATTTTCTTAATGCATTTCTACTTTGTTATCAACACGGAATGACACACACGTGTGTGCTCATTGCTCATGTTTATACGTATTCGAATAGATTAACAATTTCCTTTTAAGTTTAAAAATACTATGGGAAAGAATTCAGACCAAATAGTAATAAAGAAAATTAACGTTATTAATTGGGTAATTTTTTTCCCTTTTAATGATGTCAATCAACTGTTTTAAGGACTCACTCTAGAAAATGGTCAACCTTCTTACATTTCATCAATTTGTAGGTAATTTAAATGTGATTTTGATCACACTTCTACAGTTTTTCTTAGCCTTCAAAATCCCAAAACCAATATCACATTTATCTGTTCATCAATCAATGTTGCTTTGATTATAGATAGACGGATCGTGGAAGGCCACGTACTTCTAATACTCAACATAAACATAAAACGAAAACACATAACTACCGAGTTGCTATTCCCTTTTTGACAGAAGAAAAAGAAGAGGCCACAAACATCCATTTAACAAATATCTCCTGGCACAACATTAATTAAACAATCGGTCGTCTAAGCATTTCATTCCAAGAACTCAACCACCCATCAAAAGTATAGGAACAAGTAAAGCAGAAAACTAAGCCATTTTCTCAGGCTTTTTCAGGCCTTTAAAAATGTCGGCATTTCGCATGTATGTGTGAATCTGTTTTCATACTTCTTTAAATGGTCCACTTGTTTAAATAAAAATATTGCTGCACCCTCACACGAGTGTTGCCAGGGCTGCATTGAATGGGCCAACCCTCGTCTTACTTTGCCCAACCGAGGTTCTGATTTCGATTACAGTCCTGGGTACCATGGAGTCTGTTTTTCCATTTTATCAACGGAAATCTTTGGGATTTAAATGTTGGCGAACAAAAAAATGTTGTTAAAAGGAAAAAACATATGAGTGGAGACCGTTTCTTTGTGCACATATGATTCTTTGAAAAGTCACAAGCCTGACACGTTTCTGAAGTGTGTGCACAATGCGGCCGTGTACCTGTGCATTTCATAATTTACCTCTATTAGTGCGCCAGTGTAGGTGCAAGCTAAGGGATTTAAACGGCAGCAATTCGACACAGAGTTATAGATTGGACAAAAAATGAAATGGTCTAGGAAAACATATAAATAGAGCCGAGTGATAAACGGAATAAAAATAGGCGCTGCTCTCAGCTGATTATTGTTTTGGCCTGTGTAGAAGCCGACCTGCTGATTCCTTGTTTGTGCATTTTGAAAGACGATGATAATGTGGTTCTCTTTCTTTTTGATTAAATCTTTGGGTTGATGATTTTTGGTTCCCGAGACGCCCAATTTCAAAGGAACAGGTCAACATTTTTTTGAATGTCTAAGGGATAAAAAAAAGGCGCGAAAATTTCTTCTCTATCTCTAAATGATTTTTATCCAAAACTTTTGGAATGTGAACGAGTCAAATTCTGGCAGCTCATTAGTTATCAGAAAAAATTCTCTTAGAAAGGAGTTGATGGCCCCCAAAGAAGTATATGTGTTTGATTGAATTGTTCGACGAAACATTATTGAATCTTGCGGAATTTTTCTTTTTAATCAAACCTAAGATTAGGTGTTTAGGGCTCTTTGTTAGGTGACTTGTTCCCAAAAGTAATAACGACTTTGGGTATATATTGTTTGATACAACATTTTTATATTTTTGACATCAATTGCATTGAATATCATGGGAGATTCTCATGGATGGTCTTGCATTTCTTTGATTTCTGCACCTTGCACATTGAGGACTTGGGACCTGTATCAATGGTATATGGGAAATGATGGCTTCTATTCATTGATTTCTTTCAGAAAATGGTCCTTAAGAGGCTTGATATAATTTCGATGTAATTTGTACTTGCCTGTTCCATATGGGAAACAATAATTTAACTAAGTTCTACGAATTTTAGACCCATCTCGTTTGTACAAATTGTTCTTATGTGTGTTCGGGAAACATTATTTCCTTAGATTATGTGCATCACATGAAGCCTTGATAACTGATAAGCTGGAGCGACCGTTTTGTATGTTTTTTTTGTTGGTATGACACACGAATCCCAAAACACTTCTTATCACGACGATGGTACCGAAAATAAAACTCTTGCGGTTTAACTAATCGGGGACTCTTCGGCCTTTTTTAGTTGTTCTCTTTGCTTTTACTTCAAATACTTCACACTGTGAACTGATATGGCACAATCACAAATTTGCTTGCAAAAAAAATCAGTCATATCAGCTGGTTTCTCTAAACATTGTTTATTTATTTTTTATTTGTTCATACATAAATTTTAGCATAAGAATAAGATTAAAACGATCGGCCTAGTGCAAGTCGTACAAAGGTTCGATAATTCACAGGGTAATATATTCAGGCCAAGTTTCAAACATCTGAACTGATTAAAAGATATCGCCAGTCTGAATGTATTAGCGACATTAGACACATGGCAAGCTCACAACGTTTTGTTGTATTAGCCGAAATTAGGATCCAAACGAGTCGGCCTCTATTTACATCTTAAAATCTTATTTTTATACTGCAAGCGGCAACTTTTATTGAATGAATTACGAAACTAGAATTTACTATGTTCATGTTGAGTAAATAAACTTCGACCATTGGACAACATTTTGAGCCATACCATTTGATGTTTGTTGGACTGCGATAAGAAAATGTAAATAGCTGTGTCCATATGTTTGTGCAGATTATATTGGAAAGGCTCAATAACCCGAATAAAGCGATTCCGTTGATTTGAAGCGCCCTCGTTCAATGAGAGTTTGATCAAGACTAGCGCAGGGCTTAAGGAACGTTTAAGTTTGATAAGTTGACATGATTTGAGTGATGAATTTTATATGTTTTGGGAAATCTGATAGCAATTTTCAACAAACAAATTATATTCTCAATTAACTAAAAAAAAACTCCAAATGACCAAAAACTCGCATTCGATCCAAAAAGTATGAAGTGTTTTCAATATATTGAATTTGCAGGAATGTAACCACCGTACGTCTTTCTGTCGTCGCATATTAAATCATGAATGATCCTTTTTTTTTCTTTTTCATAGTATTGTCTGTAGGGGGCTTCCCAAACCGACCTATCGTATTTCTTATGAAAAATTTCTGCGCCCTTTTCTGTTTTCAAAGGACCATTGAGTGGAAAAAGGGATACACTCGACTAATATACGATTAAATATCCCGGATGGGAATTTTAAATATTTATGTATTTTTTATTTTATCTGGCTGTGATGGACCTTTATTTTCGCGCCAAAATATCTTTCAAGTATTTGTTTGTTGTATAATATGTAAAACACAACTGATTCGACTGGCCCTTATTGAGGAATATTCCACGCCATTAAATGAGTAAATCTGTGAAGAACTCTTTTTCATTTATATTTTCAACTGATTTTTTGAATCACAATCAAGCACACAACCCATCAAAGGAATTGGCCACGCTTAATATTTAAGTCATGCTGGAGTTTGTTGAATGGATCTCTTGTACAGTGGTATTTGGTGCGAGAAGCGAATATATAGACACGCAGGCATTGAAAGAGCCGGTTGGAATTCATTTTTGGTGGTTTGTTTGCGTAGCATCAGCGTTTACATGTATCCACATATTCATAAATAAGCTCATATGTGCGAGCCCAAACGCCGGGAACCTGGAGTGTGTCGGTTTTTCACTTTTGAACAAATCGTACATACGACTCGTTCTGGTGCTCTTTCAATACTTCATTTATTTAGGTATACGGGTATTTGTTCGCTTAACTCTTTACAGGGTGATGAGCGTCGAAATTGATTACAAATTAATCAGTTGCCTCGCACTTTGATTACAATTTTGATGTCAGTGCAAATATTTGTCCAGCAATCAGTCAATTTATCAGCGGAAGTATGTGATAAGAATGGTAATGGATTTAAAGGTCCGGTCTTTTGATGTGTGAGCAGTATTATGCAGTAAACCATCCTGTCCTTCAACATCTCCGATCAGCGATTATAAGCGTGTTCGGGCAGAATTCCTAATAATATCATGTACAGTGTATATACGAGCATTTGAGTGCAGCCAATCAAATGATTTCCCGCCTAAACTTTATATACCTTTCAAGTTTTAACCTCAGCCGCTGAGATTATTCAAGTTTTTTTCGGCCTCACTTATGCAACTTAGCTCTGAGTAAAGACGGACATTTCCAGCTGATTATTATGATGGAATTTTAAAGACAAGTAATCGTATCGTTTTGACTTTCAACTCCTTATAAAAAAACAAATATTAGGATCTTGTAATTTTTCTACTGCAATCTCTTATATACATATACATTATATTTTAACGGACACTTTTATTATCTTTTGCGCGTCCAAAATATAAAAGAGAACAGATGAAATTCTATTTTACAGAAATGTTCGCGTATTTTTTTTTTGGTTCTTAATCGTTCATATTTGAGTATGTGGCTTTTGGGTATACCGCGTATATGTCTTGTTCGCGTGATCATTCCATGATTGAAAAAAGCAAAGTTACTTAAACTTGTACAAATTGAAATTTTAACTATAATGCATAGTTATGATTTTATTGTTCTGTTTTATCCTTTGAATTATGACAATTTTTTATATATATTCGTCTATTTTGCGATTCAGAAAAACATCCTAATCAGCGGCGCGTGTGCATATTGCAAAGGCCATTGAAATATGTAGTTAACAAATTTATGATAATTTTGGCGTATACTTGACTAGCAATTGCAATTGTGTTAGTTAAAAACAAATCATTGTAAGCTATGACTTCGTGAATTATTTGTTTTATTTATATTAATTATGTAGGTAAATAGTTTGCCATATAAAAGGTTCAAGGTCAAACACTCTCCGTCTATTACAATTTAAAATTGTTACAGAAATTTGCACAAAGTACAACCCCACCAATAATTAAAATAAGAATCGAATTCCAAGAATGGCATGCTCACACTATATATAGTTAACATTTTGAAACGATAAATGCTATATTCGGAGCATATATTCTCTCCTGCTGACAACTAAAAAATTGGCTTCCCACGATCTTTCATTGGCCCAACAGTCAACGCACATTATAGCCTGTATTTATATAAAAATAAAAAACACGAACCACCATCTTTAATCACACTTGTGTTCGTGTGCCTCCAACATTTCCAACACACATCAGCCACTTTTAAGGAGAAGTTTCATACATTTTATTTTTCTGGGGGGTTTCATATGTACATTTATTATATGCGTTATGTGCTCAAAGATTTGGCCCCCAAAAAAATAGCTGGTTAGGCTTTCGTAATGATTAGCTCGTGCAGCCAGCTCCTCAAAGATGTTGATTGTTTTTCGCGTACAAATAGATATACTAAATCTCCGAATCTCTACAAAAGTCAATGTTCAGACTTGATTGGGAACAAATAACTAGCTTGCACATTTAAATACTTCCTCTACATTATATGCGAGCATTCATAATATTAACATTTATATAATGGCATGATGGCGCATGTATTGCATAAATAACAGCATGAAAGCAGACTCCACAAAATTCGTTAAATTCTCATTTCTCTTTAAAGTCCAGCAATTTATGGGTACTTGCGGCGAATAAATGAACATATAAAGAACAGCGAGAATTTGCGCGAGCAGGCACTAAAAGAAATTGTTTCCTCTTCGGTTTCGATTTTTAAAGCCTCGCTCTGTGTACCGCCGCACCGCGTCATTTCCATCTTCAACGGTATTCCCTGGTCATCCAGACGACGCGTAATTATTCTAATACCGATTATATGCAGATTTGGATCATTTAAATTCATAACGCGCCAATATAGGCTGGCCTGTGGCCGATACTACTTTCTACTAGGCCTATTTAAGAATGTGGCTGTCGGGCGGGATTGTGCGGGCGAAAGGTGGCAGCCAATCATACCTGAAAGCGTACGAGATTTGCATAAAGTATTTAAATGAAAATAATATTCATTAAATATTTGTCTCTTTCCAGTTTGCTGGCAAGACAAAATGTTTCATTCAGTCTGTGCCTGTGCGACCACTTTTAGCCTTCTCTAACGTCTGATTCTCGTTTGGCGGTTTTTAATCATTGCATATCGAGTCGGTATTCGTGCATACATGGCCACTAATTTCACATATGCGAGCTTATTTACCAAAGTTTATATACACCATCAGCATAAATATATTTGTGTACACACTTAAACGAAATCATATTGGTCGCTGCCGCTTTTCCCAACGTTCTTTTCGCCTCCTTATCTCTCCAGCCCGGTTTTTTTATGCTATTCGGATTGTATAATATGCACAGCATATAGTTCTTTGGAATTCCATAAGTCGTGCGAGTGTGTAGAAGCGCACCCGACCAAAAGTCGTGCGTACACAGAACACACAGCAGACGATCATCAATTCACAAACACCACTCTAGCGCATAATATTCATACGTTCGTAATCTTAGCGCAAAGATTTGCGTCTTTTAAAAATCGGCAGCCATTTTTAAATGCCTGACTAACCGGCAATTCAAGTTTGCGCGCAGTCCCTTTAAATTTGGTTCGCGCGCTGTTTTCTATCGTCTTCTTCTTTGCTTTCGCGCTGCAATACGTTGAACTTTTGTTGTACTACGGAACACGGATATGTTAGTGGTTGTTCAATGTACGTCACTTAGAATATTGCGCCGTTTGTCCAGCAGATATTGTAGCGAAATTATCAATTACTTATATTTTGATTTGGTGAATTAAGTTTTTTTTTTTCTCGGAGATATTGATGTCCCGGTGAGTTTGTTTTGCCCCAAAATAGATGCACTTCTCATGTTCGCAGGCAGCACAAGACAACAGCTTAAGGTTTCTGGCAATTTAAGTCGATGGGAACTCTCAGCTGGATATTTTTTTGGCAATATTAAGGTGTCATTAAATGCCTTGATTGTGTTCAATTTCAAATAAAAACTAGGACATTATTGATGTTTGGTAGACAATGACAACACCTTGTTCAGTCATTCTTACAAGTGAAGAGAACGAACTGAGACTCAGCTGGACTGCACTTGAGGTTATATGGCTACCTCAAGTGCCTAATGGTGACAATTTTCCCATCGATTGTTGGCAATTGTTCTACATTTATTTTAACTCATATGTACTAGCAAATGTTTAAAAGGCATTGTCATCTTGAACTATTTTGCGAATTTACTACAATAGCTAAATATCATTAAAATCTCATCTCCAAAAAATTATCTCTTGGTTAACTTATATTTAGCAACCATCTTGAATAGCCTTTTTAGTCTTATTTAATTAAATTTACTTCCTGTGTTTTTATTGGGATCTGACCAATTTAAAATTAAAGCACTGAATTCCCGTGAAATATTGATTAAAGTTATTCGATTTGCCACTAAAGAGAAGCCAGAAATTAAATCTGCACCACGTGAATTCAACCGCCGTTGAGGACCAAATACATTTTCATATTCGGAGAAACAACCATTAATTTATTTTGGGATGCTGCCCTCACAAATCTAACAGTATATTCGACACATCTTAGCCATTTCGCCTTGTTTATATGAGAAAAATAATTATTGAGATTTTATGGTTCGATCCCGAAAGCGGCTTTGTTGTTATATTATCCAGCCAGTGTAGAAATTATATGTGTGGTCATCATCAAGGAGCCTTTTTTTGTGTGTTTGCTGTTGCTGTTGCTCTTTCCATGCTCGTTATTCTTTCAGTTTTATGTTCAGACTTTTGTTTATCATGCGGACGTTACAACGGAGTATCCATTTTGCCATTCGTGTCTGCCAGAGTCTGGCAAAACCTAAAACACAAGTGCACATTCTGTTTATGTTTAATACAAAATGCTTGCAGATCTTTCTTGCTGTTGCTGGAAGTAAATATCGCAATAGTGGTCATCAAGTGCTAAGGCGTTCCCACGTTTTAAGCACTTGCTAGAAAGTTTGAGTTGAGGCTCACCACAGGAACATATCCTGCCATGTTTAAAAGGACTGGTTTCGAGTGTCGATCTTTCAACTATGCCCTCATCTGGATGCCATAAATAAACTGAATCGCATGTTTTTACTGAGATCTGCTTGTTTTTAGTAAGAGTTTGTCCATTTAAATAGGCCAACATCAAAGAAGAAGGTTATGATTTTTAGAACATCATCTGTGCTGCAAATGTGTAGTTGTCACCGTCAAAGGGATCGTTACATAAATTCATATAACATGTGATGATGTGTGTAATGTGGCTCAATGGTAAAGTGATTTGTTCCCGCCAAAAAAAGCGTCGTCCGTTAAAACCTGTTCAAAAATGCGGTATTGTGGGCAACTTGTTGCACCACGAGTCTGGATTTCTTGCTCTTGCTTGTCGCGTCTTTATAATTTTATATTTGTAATTCAAATATCGGAAGGTAGTTGTACGTTAAGCCCTCAGACGACTGAGATATTCTTATAGTGGCAATAAACCTTTATTCGCGCATTTTTTTGAGATCTTATTGCCGTAGATAAGTGAAAAAGATTATTGCTTCCAATATTACAGTAATCAGATTTCGTTTACTGTTGGACAGTTATTGTCTTACTGTATAATGGGCTCTTGCTTTTACTATTATTAAATTGACCTGCTCGGGTGATGAAATCTAAGATGTTAGTTTTATAAGTAAACGTATATTAGACAATCAAAAACATTTCGCCGACTTTGACCACTTTTTTGTTGTACGATGGTTTTCTCCAGACCCGAGGTATACATTCTGTTCAGTTTAAAGTGGCTTTGGCAAATATCAAATTTCAAGGATGACCCCTGTTGAGGGAGAACGGATCGAGACATAAATTTTATAAAAACACAAGTTTCCTTATATTCACACAATTTTCTCATGGATGGTCAGGGCCATGTGGAAAGTGTGCAGTTGCTTCCTTTTGTCGTTCAGAAATCTACAATACAACTTGTTATTATATAAAAATGTTTTTCAATTATTGTAAGGCGGTATTTCAATAAATCTATTAGGTTATTTAATACAAATCTTTTATGCTGCATTGTAATCAAAAACAGCCTATGTATAAAAAACAGCTGATCCATATGTGGCTAAATCAAATTCGTTATCTCAACCTGGTTTGGTTGTATTCTATCCTGTTCCATGTCCGTTACTATACCGTTATTTGACATAAAATATATTCTTTCCCCACCACAGAAATCTAAATTATTACCTTTTTTCCAGCTGATCAAACTAAATTATGTTCTTCTTGCAAAAACCTCGATATGCTCGTCCAATAGAAAAAACAATTCTACCACCATTCCTTTTTTTTTGTAATAACTTTTTTTTTATATTTTGTATATATGTATGTTTGAACATGCGGTGGTGCCAATAAATTCAATGGTCCCATCTTAAATACATTTAAAGCTTTCGCGGAATACACTCACACTGTTGCCGTTTATAATCTGATTTCGTTAAGCGAAAGATGTTTGACTATTTCTTAAGCAAACATTTGCATAAAGCGCGTTAACTTATCGCTGTTTTCTAGCTATGTACATTGTTCATATGTATATTGTTAAAAAATCGAGGTTCTGTAGCGTACACAAAACGTACTAATGTATGCCCAACGTTTGCATAGTTAAAAACGTCTCCAGAGACATTCTAATAAGCGTTTCCTTTCAGCGCTGAGCTCTCATGTGAGGAGCATGTAAATGAGATGAACAAACACCTTTTGACAAGGCACGAACTTCTTCTTGTGATTAAAATTGAAAATGTAGAAAAGGAATGAAGGGTGACGATATCGCACTTGCCTTCCAATCGCATTTTGGGCAGTGAAGTTCTGGTTTCTTATGTAAATGTGTCTTTCCACTAGACATTAAGTCCTCAAACTAGTCCTATACAGTCAATTTTTACTGTGATATGTCACATTCTTGAATGCTTGAATTCCAAACTGAATAATTATCCAGAAATAAAATTAGAAAGACCTCTTGACTTAAGAAGAAATATCGTGTATCGTCTACAGCAAAATATCCATCCAGTACATTCGTGAATGCTAAGTCTATGCGGAATAATAAAATCGGCTCAACAGCGGTAGGGTGGTCGTGTGCGTTTTAGTGACCTTGGAACGCACATCGACTTTGATCGTCGTCTCTTGTTTAGAGTTGCCATTTTGTGTATAAAATATTATATGAGATATTTTAGCCGCGGCTTTTGTGGTTCGCTGTGGCATAGAGCGGCGCTTTGCCTCTGGCAGTTGTGTGACGCAACATGTGATTGTTTCAAAGCAGCATTACGTACAAAATTATGAACATTGATACTCAACTCGTTGAAAACACCAAGCACTTCAGCTGAATGTTAATTTATTTTTTAGTTTTACCCCAAACACAATACGAAGCAACGACAGCAAAAAAAAGTGTGTTTATCTTGTTGAATGGTGGTGTTTGATAGAGCCTTGGCGTGCCTTCTGCGCCTTGTGAATTGATTTGATTATGTCTATCCCATTGAGAGAATATTAAACGCCCACACGTTTCCGGTATGGCGATTAAAACCACCACTCAGTGTGTGTGTTGTGATATTAGTTCTATGATTTATAATGTAGTTTTAGCATGGTGTCTGATAATAAACAAAAATCTAACACTTGTTTAACCTTGAATTTGATATTTATCATTCAGTATTTGATTCTCTTTTGATGTTAGACTTTGTGGTTCTCAATCTTATTTTTAGTGGTTCTTGATGATTGTATGATATTTAAAGAACAAATGCACTTTTTCGTTATTACCCTTGTGAACTCGTATCATCGTAGGTATTTACAGTTGATCGCGTTTCAACCATGTGCTTTTCGCGAAATTTTGCATCTTAATTTTTACAGCCCATACCTAATAATACTTTACGGAATACCTTTTCTTCATGGCAGTCAATTTTAACCGGTTCCTTTGAAAGAATTTCTCAAAATAAAAGACAACGTGTGCAAATATCCCAAGAAGGCCCAGAATTGAAGAGCAAACGAATGCTAACCATGAAGAGGAATCTCAACAGTTCTCTCGGACCATTTAGACTGTGATCTGGTTTTGCCAATTTGTATAGGGCATTTTTTTTTGCTTCGCATTCGCGATTTGCCTTAAATTCGTGTATGCCTTTCGTACTTTGTCTGATACTCGCACACAGGCTGATATCAGCTTTTATTCGAGTAGGTACTATGTTGAAGGGGCATTGAGAACGTATGTTCAAGAATGGAGAAAAAGACGGCAGCAAAAAAAAAAAACAAGATTACGAATTTTGGCGCGCGATCAGCTGAGATTTGCGCATTACTTAAATGAAATACAAGTTTTTGGTTGAGTTTTTAATTGAGAACCGTAAAGCAGGCATTTCTTGCGAATCAATGATTTGTTTTTTGATCGGCCATTCCACCAGTTGATGTCGTTGCTTTCTGATCTTTCTGTATTTCATATCTTTAGGCATGAACATCTATAATCAGCTGTGTTGGTTTATCTTAAAATATCTTTGAGCGTCTTCTACGCTTAATATTTTTAAGTATGGGTCTTAGTTGTCAGTTGTAATCATAAATATTTTTTTCGAACAACAAATGATCAAAATATATTTTGTGTTTGTACAACGGTCAGTGACAATCTTTTTCCCATAACTAAGTTAATGTTCTTTGTCAACTTTGTAAATATGTCAATAAAATCATTCAACACTTGTAAAGACTCGCCATTAGAGAAGGTCAAATAACAGCGCCAAGTGAGTACACCACTCATAAATGTTAAGATTTTAATTTGAGTCCCTGGGAAAACACAAAGTTGTACCGTTTGCACAGGATATCCCATGAGTGTAAACTTACCATCCGTATTTGCAAACTGTAACGGTGTCCTTCCGTCCTAAGCTCTTATGGAGAGGTCTGACACTGGTTCACTGTATATTGAATGACCGGCAAGTGTGGTCTCTTGTAAGATTGTTTAGTCAACTGTGAATGACAAATTAGTGGTCAGCTTCCTTCCTGATTTTTTTTCCAATCGCTCACAGTTTTCATATTGATCTTTAATATTCAACATTTGTATAAAAAAGACGTCCTGGAAGTTGACAGTTTTTTACGTTCGTACTCTTACGGATGTTAATAACCGATCATTCTTCCCGCCAAATATCTCTTGTACCTAAACAATTTAATTCTTCCTTTTGATGTTCAAAAACCTGAAAAATTGTTCTTCCTTCACCTTAATATTCATATGCGATCGGAACAACAATAGTTTACAAGAATGTTAATCCAAGTGCGGCTACAGGTTGCGGGTGTATTTATGTATTTTCATTCTATTGGTCTTTTTGTCGTTTTTCGTCTCGGTACCAAGACGTTTCCTTATTTTGGTGCCGCGCTGGTGTCCTTTTGTTGTATATTTTAATCCTCTTATTGTGCAAGTCGCTACATACTGAGATGCCTTCTTTCTAGTTTCATGCTCGTGGTAGTTTCGATATTGTGAGTAAACTATTAATGAAATGTTTTTTAGGAAGGCTCTTATAGGGACGATTGGACTTTCAAACATCTTCCCACACATAACTTTCTGATACTGTCATCATTTAAGTCTATAAATTCAGTAATTTATTGATTACATTTTTTTTG
>JANSTS010006537.1:0-19565 GCA_026546915.1 Sylvicola fuscatus
TTTTATGTGAGTGGTAAAAGTGATATTAGGGCTAAAAGATGGTATAAACCACAAAGAACAAGTTCTTCGATGATAAAATCATTCGTAAAAGAAAATTGAAAATAAGTGTATTAATTAAATGCAAATTGTGTTGTTTTGCGCTGTTTAGTTAAATGAAATGCATTCTAAAATGTCCAAATCGTAAGTGAAAAAAGAAAAGAAAAAGGTTAAATACGATTTTAAAAAAATGCTAATTTTGTGGTGTGTAATTAAAGTGCATTTTCTAATTATAATTAATAAGCAAATGAAAAATGGTGAAAAAAGAAATAAGGAAAAAATGCTTATTTGTATGGTTTTGTGCTGTATAATTAAAGTGCATTTTCTATTCATAATTATTAGAAAAGATAGTGAATAAAAGGAAAAAAATGCTTTCCTACAATTTTTGTGAAATGTGTAAATTTCCAAGGAACTACGTTGGATTAAAGTGAAGATTGTCAGCAGTGGTGTCTTGGATCATCGTCCCTTCACAAAGATTAGTGACCCTTTTTGTATTTAATTTAAGATTTCAAAGGCATTTTATTAATAATCGTCATACAAAAATTCGGGAAATTATCTGCTGTCAGATCCGTAAATATAGATAACCTGAGCTTATATTTAATAATTTTATGTGTAAACAAGTGGTAATACTACAAAAAAAAATCCGTTACTTATTGACATATTTAGTGGTTAACCTTATATACTCAAATTTTCAAGGTAAGAAATTATTTAATTTTTATTATCTGTTTAAAGATTTAGATGTCTAATTATTCTTCTGCACTATTACAGCCGTTAAAGTCAATTTAAAAGACATAAAAATATTCTTTCAATGTCAAAATATCACTGTTGCAGTAAAACATTTTTAAAGGTAATATTTTTTATTTTTTATTATTTAATTCTAAATGTATTTTTAATGTTTAATATAAAATTTTAACTTTTTGAAACGTTTACTAGCCATTTTAGACTTTCGACATGATAAGTTTGAGACTCTTTTCGAAATCAATTTTAAACCTCCCATTCAGGACATTATCCCTTTTTGTTTGAGTCAATGGAAATGATTACATAATAGGTTGTCACATAATTGTCAATATTCATCGCCCAATCAGAGAGCATCTCATATTATCATATTAAATGAATCTTAAGTCTAATTTACTTTTCGCTGAGGGGATGGGCCGGCTGAGTTCTGAGTCGTCGAAACAGCTCCTGCAGTTGGAAACTTCGGCATCATTTTCTCCATTAGCTCGTGGTTATAGGTCGAGTGCAGCATTAGGCCAAGAACGCTGCCACGCGACGCCATTGTCGCACGTACTTGCCGCTCCTGATCCATCAACTCGTCCATACGTACCCACTGACGCACGCGTTCCAAGTCAATTTCGGCGCGACGAATCTTCTCCCACACGTAGTGGCGGAAGCAGCTTTTCTTTGGTGCCCGACAAAACTCGCCAGTCAAATCAAAAAGATTGCGCACAAGTGGACATCCGCACACATCAGTGTCTTCCACCTTGGCATCTTTGCTGTGCTCAGGACACAAAACACGCAACCGTTTGCAGTACACCTTGGTGTTTGGATTGAAAAAGTCACAGAACATCGAAGTGCCTTCAATGCGTGTCTTAAATTTGCTGCCAAAGCTCGCCTGACTCTCGTACTTGTTGAAGCACTTCTCCATGTGACGGATAGCCGTCTTTGAATGTATCTCATGGCCACAGGTGATGCAATACATGGACATTTCGTCCTCAACGTCAACATTATCGCACGCCTTTGAATCCAATGAACAGTGTTTAGCGCGCTCAACCAGCAAGTCCAATTCATTTTGACGCTTGTCCAGTGCAGCCAATGTGGCGCGCACTGCTGCCTGACGTGTACGTATGCTGTCCAGCTGCTTGCGATTCTGCTCCTCAGCGATGCATGGCGACATGTTCCACTCTTGGATGCGTTGCGGCAGCACTTGTATGATACGCTGCTCGGCGAGGCGCAGGCCGCACTCATCGCCGCAGTACTTGGACTGTGGACGGGCGTTCATGCGACAGCCTGGGCCCATGCACTGTCGCAGACCCTCTAGGGCGGGATTCAAAGACACCTCCATTGTTTCGACGCGCTTCTGCTTGGGACGGCCTTCTTCTTTCTTCTTTTTGGGTGTCTTTGTTTGGCGCAGACAGATCTTTTGGAAGCAGCGATGTTTTCGTCCTTGACGACGTGACACACACGCACCGCACTCGCCACAACTTTCGCGTGTACAGCCGCTGCATTCACCACAACGGTCCTTACTTTTGGTGTGCGTGGCTGGTTTCTTCTTTTTGCGTGAATCGGCATCCTTGCTTTTGGCAGTCGATGATGTGGCTGTGGCTGTTTGTGCGGTGTTGGCTGTTGACACTGCACTGGATGGAGCTGCAGAAGCGGCGGCGAATGATGGTCCAGCTGCTGGCACCATGCGAAATACTGTCTGAAGCGTAGGATCTTCATCCTTGCATATTTGACAGTAGTAGTGCTTTATGTGCTTAGCTTCTTTTTCAGTGATATTAATACAGTCGCCGTGATACCACTCCTCGCATGCGTCACAACCACTTCAAAAATGCATTTACTCCTAATAAGTTATGTTAACATACGTGAAATTTGCTACTTACATCATGAAACGGGAACTGTCTGATGAACGGCAAATGCAATACGCCTGACCATCTTGTTTCATTATTGTGGCGATTTTGCTTTGGCGCTCCGGCAAGTCAAACTGCTTCGCAATCTCTTCTTTCTGTAAAACACAAAAATTATGTCCCCAAGTTTTTTGGTTTCCATTTCTAAACTGAGACTACTTACTGAGCGTTTTGACGCCATGGTTCGTCTTCAAGTTTCCTTAATTATATCGTTTTAAGATGGATTTGTGAATTAATTACAACGAAAACAAAAATTGCGACATTTCGTCTGATAATAAAATAATTGTCTGACGTCTTGTGTCATGTTAGTCTGATGGTATGGCAGACTGGCTATTAAAATTTCCCGTGCTTTGAGAACTGGGATTTATTCTACAGGGTGTTTAGGGGAACATAAATAAATTTGGGAGATTTTCATAACATTTCCAATAGATTTACTCACGACAGTTATTTTTAAACTTCTTTTTAAATTGGTAGTAGTTGCACAGGATTTAATGTCAACAACGTATTTGTTGTTTTATGATTTCCATTTACTTAAGACTTGATTTTCTTTAGTTGCAATCTTTCGCATTTTATTGTGTCATTTTAATAAGTAACAAAGCATATAAAAGTCAACAGTTGTTGTACTGTTCAATGAAATCGTTGTTAAACGCATGTTGATATTGTATTACAACAGTCTGAAAATTTCGCAAGCAAAAATGAATCCGTCAACGCATCAATTACACACACAAAGCAGGGTCAGGCATAAGGTCAGGAGATAAGAAGGCGAACAGAGTTCGGCATTCTCGCATCATCCACAAAGAATTGGGTTGGCATCCTACAAGCGAGTGAATTCAGTAGCTGTCTATAAATCTCGTACACTGGACCAAGTGGCAAGTACGCACAACAACAATTAAGAAGCAACATTGCATCTACTATTGTTTTCTATTGTGCAGTTCTATCGAAAGTCACGAATTATTTCAAATGAGTTCCGTTATAAAAGATATCAACCGATAAAAAAAAGATGAATTCTGTGAAGCGAACAAAGTGGCTGCAGTGGTTACTGGCAACATTGACAATTGCTGGCTGCTGTCGAACAGTGCGGCCAGAAAGTCCGTACAATGACAGTGGCGCCGGTATTCTGGTGCGTGATTTAGTCGTACAAGATGATTCCAGCGCGAAATTGGTGGACAATGATTCAGCCAATAATCGTGGCGATCAGGTAGTCGATGACACCGACAGTGGATTCATCGATGACCATCGTGATTTACTGCAGAAGGAACAAAACATCGTGGTGAATCACAATCCACGACCTGGACAGATCAGCTTGGTGATTGTGTTCGACGGGACTGGCTCCATGATGGATGATTTGACGCAGCTGCGCAGTGGTGCTGAACAAATCATTAATAAGATCACCAGACAGGCCGAGAATCCAGTCTACAATTACATTTTTGTGCCCTTCCGTGATCCTAGTGAGTTTTAATTTGATTTTGTTTTTATTGTGGTAAAAGGATATGCGTTGGCAATGACACGAATGAGATCAACCAGTCCTAAGAAATTCAGTTTTATTGATAACTTATAACATATGAAATTGGCGTAAAGCTGATAAGAGAAGCCCTAATACAAACAAGTGATGTGGCTGCGACTGGATTGGCACTCCATATCACCACCAGTATTCAGTTCCGTGTTTACGAATATGGAAATAGTCTTGCCGTTATTCTTTGACAGAAACAATAACATATTCATTCAATTCATAATATCAGGCATGTTCCGCATAAATGACGTCTTGCATCTTTTTATTGTTGTCCATAGATCATGACATTTCACTCATACAATCCGATTAAGAATCGGTTTCATTCATGGATTACTATATGACAAATAGTTTAATCACATCACAATTTTAGTCGTCGGTCCGACCTTGGTGACTACGGATCAACGTAAGTTGCTGGCTGAGTTGCACAATTTCACCCTACATGGGGGTGGTGACTGTCCGGAGAGCGCCCTCGGCGGCATTACCAAAGCCCTTGAGCTGGCGCTGCCCAAGTCGATTGTATACGTATTCACCGACGCCATTGCCAGTGACTTTAGAATCGAGGACAAAGTCATGAGCTTAATCCAACGAAAACAGGCCACTGTAATCTAAAATGTTATTCTTATTCCGAAAATGTAATCAAATCTTAAATCCTAGATCACCTTCCTGCTGACTGGTTTCTGCAAAAACTCTGATCCTCGGGGTTACGAGGTGTTTGAAAAGCTGGCCGCCGCCAGTAACGGTCAAGTCTTTAATTTGAATAAAAACGACATCGCCGAAGTGCTGGTAGAGGTTAAGAACTCACTCGACTCCAATCGTGTCCCATTGACCTACATCGACTCAAAGGATAGCGATTCACATCAAATTCACTTCAACGTAGACGACAATCTCAAGGAGCTGAGTGTCAGTGTTGCCGGCAAAGAGCCCGATATTCAGCTGATACAGCCAGACAGCCATCCAGCGCCCACACAAAAGGAAGTGTTGAATCTGCAGAATCTGAAGGTCGTCAGTGTAGATGATCCATCGCCAGGCGAGTGGAAAGTGACGGCCACCTCACAGTCTGAGCACTCGGTGAAGTTGTCCGCCTTGAGTACTGTCGGATTTGATTTTGGATTTTCTTTAGAGCCACCAGCGGACATGTCCGAGACGTCGCTAAATCCATTGTTAAATACAGCCAACTACTTGACTATTTCGCCAAAACAGCCGGAGATGATTGCTAATTTAACCGATGTTTCAATCGTCCTGTTTTTCGGTAGAGACGAAGAGAAGCATCCGATTACCGAGTTTCAAAGACAATTGAAGGCATTAACACTGGAAAATGGCAAGACAGTTTACATGGCGGACCATTTTCTACCACCGCGGCAACTTTTTAAGATTATGGTAACTGGTTTATATTGATTTTAGTGAGACATTTGACATTCGCTTATTTACATCCAGGTACATGGCTTCGATACAAGAGGCAACCGTCTGGATCGTCTCCTATCAACAGTGGTACAGTCGAGCGCTGGCACTCTTCCCATTGTCACTATTCCAGTTACCACATTTGATATCGAAGAGACGGACAGCTTTACGTTGTTGTGCAAGATTGAATCAATGATTCCAGTTACAGCAGAGTGGGAGGCAAACAGACAAATTGTCCAGCGCCAAAATTCCAGGTAAAGTTCAAGAAATCGGATGCGTTTAACTTATCTATAATCTATCTTTTAGTCAGTCTAGTGTTTTGGAGCATACAATAATGTCGGCCACACGTCATGATACTGGAAAGTATTTGTGCATTGCCACCAATTCTGAGGGATCGGTCAGGGAAACTGCATACGTCCGTGTCCGATCGAAGCGGATTGAAGTGACGTTGGAAGCTTCATCGGATGCTATAATTGAGCACTCAGACGTCACTGTTAAATGTCATGTAAAGCCTAAAACTGGAAGTGTCATTAGTTGGAAGCTGAAAGGGATGGCCATTGAACAGGCATTACCAGCGTATAAGTACAAGGTACATCAGAGATTCATGCGTTTTTAAATCCTTCACAATTATTTCATTTTTATAGACCAAAGGAAACGCCCTGGAGATATATTCGATTGATTCAAATGCAACAGGCCAACTGACCTGTACTGGAAAGCGAGGATTAACTGAAGCAGAGGCTTCCATGCACCTGAATGTGTTGTTTGCGCCCATCTTATTTGGAAATGACCCCGAATGTATTCAGTATTAAATTTATTCTATAAACTAAAACATTTATATCTCAATCGCCATTGCAGACATTCAAATTGAATATGGAAAACATTTAAATTTGACGTGTCCCTCGGTATCCAATCCTCCTGATGTGGAAACAACATGGAAATTTTACGGGAACAACTCAATGAATGTCGAAACTATCACGACGACAGATCTTTTTATTGAGAGCTTTCACCCAGAGAATGTTGGTCGATGGGAGTGTACTGTTTGGAATGATCAAGGATGGGCGTCCAGAAATATTTATGTCAGTGGATTGGCACCAAGTGTGTGAACATTTATCCAAACAATTTGTAAATGATAAACTAAATACTTGATTTGTTCAAGACAAACCAGTGATTGTTCAACCTACAACAACAACCATAAATCTCAATAAGGGCGACTCAGTTTCGATTTTGTGCAAGTGTGACATGTGTGCACCAGTCAGTTTCTATACATGGACTAAAACTCATCCTCGCAATGACAGTGGAACAGAGTTGAAGACGAATTTAATTGACAGTGTCGCTGGAAGTTTACAATATCAATTGTTAATTGAAAATGCAACAGATGCAATGAGCGGACAGTATTCCTGCATTATAGTCAATCAACATGGAGAAAGTCGCATGGATATTGAGGTTCTTGTCTCAGGTAAATTAAATAATTTGCTTGAAATCTTCGAGTACAAGAACCAACATTTTCACAGAGGCGCCGAATATCGAGGACATCACTCGAAGCGCTCAGGACCCTACTGACATCAACATAGTTGAGGGTGGCTCTACTTTTATAAGATGCGCTGTTAAGGGAACACCAGCACCTACCGTGAAGTGGGCAAAAGACGGAATGCCGATTGTCTATAACGATAGAATGTAATTTATTAAGTTTAAAATTGAATAAGATAATACATTTTGGTTTTGATAGATTTTCAGAAAACGCCACTTCTACCGACCTTGTGATTGCCGACGCTAGGCCAGATGACGCCGGTGTTTATGCGTGTCAAGCGGTTAATCCTTTTGGACAAATAACGAGAAATTTTACCCTTCTAGTTGTTGGTAAGTACCTAATCTGTGCAATACATTTGTTGATCCGGAACTTCGTCCTTAATCCTTAAAAATTGTATTTTTGGACCTACTGAGACATGGTTACTTAATTCTTAATTAACATTAAATTCTTTCAATTAGTTCCACCAAAACTAAAGGCTGTAACCGGTCCACTGCAAATGAATGTCGAAGGACTGGATGTGGTGCTGCCATGCATCGTGTACGCCATCCCACCGCCGACAATCACGTGGTACATAAATGGGCATCCCCTGCCACAAAACGACTCGAACAAATACATCCAGACAAATACTGGCCTTCAATTTACTGCAGCTGGCAAAGATTCGGGTATTTACCAGTGTCGCGCTGATAACGATGTCGGAAATGTCTCACAGGAGATGGTGCTTCTGGTTTTCGGTAATAAAATACTTTGGCCATCAATAGTGATCACATATATTAACCCATGCATCTTCCAGTTAGTCCCAAAATCGACTCACCTGAAGATGAAATCGTTAAGGTCACTTCCAACTCCGAGACAATTTTAGTGTGTGAAGCCTCTGGATTTCCACTTGTAAACAAAAATGTAAAATGTTGAATTTATCCAAAAACTAAAACCTATTTAAATTCCAGCCACAAATTTCATGGAGATACAATGGTTTGGATTTGCCTGGTGATAATACCACGTTCCCAAATGACAATGGCGACTTAACGATAAGAAACCTGACCAAGGACAATGAGGGAGCTTACGTTTGTGAAGCTACGAATCCTATTGGCGTTTCGCAGAAAGTTTTTTATTTAGTCGTTAATGGTAACGTCTTTAGCGACTAAAAGTAGGACTGACTTAATATTATTTTCTTTTACAGATCCACCTGTGATTACTTCAAACTTTGAGAAACTAGTTCGACTACTACCGAACGAGCAGCTTGAGAAGCAATGCGAGGCTGTTGGAAATCCAATGCCGAGCATTCGTTGGCTTCGAAATGACCAAATATTGTCTGGTTAGTTGTTAGCTGCCAAAGAATGCAAGCCTCACTTAATTATTGTCCTTTTTTATGCAGACAACAGTAAATTGTTGCTAATAGCTGGCATTTCGTTGGATGGAATCTACAAATGTCATGCTGAGAATGAATATGGACAAGATTTGAAAGGATTTGAAGTACTTAATATTGGTATAAGACCTTACTCAATGCAATTACTCAATATAAATATACATAAATCTTCCTCAAATAGTCCCACCCCAAATAACCGAACCATTGACTAAGATTTCGATGCGCCCAAATGAAAGCAAACTTCTTCAATGTCCCATCTCATCTGCCTATGACTCTCTTAAGTGGTTCAAAGTACTGTTTTCTCGTGAATATTGTTTGTAGCAAATGCATTATATAAATCTATGTTTACAGAATGGTATTGAAATGGATGAGCCCTTGAATAACGCACAATTGACAATATCACATTCAATGGGTACCGCCAATTATACGTGTGTTGCAGAAAATCAGGCTGGGGAAGCTGCTGCTTCAATCATCGTCGATACGTTGACGCCGCCGTTAGTGCAGGACCAAAATGCTGATGTTTTTGGCGACGAAATTGAGTTGCTTGCTAAAAAAGGGGAACCTTTCACGTACGAGTGTCCTGCATTTGGAAACCCTTCCCCAATCGTAAAGTGACACTTTAACAATAAGAAAATTAACAAAAGTATTCCTTTTCTAGGTATCGTGGTTACATAATGATGTAATTGTATCAAATAATAAAGTATTAAAGTTTGAGGAAACGGACGAAAGTCATGCTGGCGTCTACACGTGCGTTGCTACAAATTCTTTGGGCAGTGCTGATTTGCCATATAAATTAACCGTCAATAGTATTTTCCTATTTAAATTATAAACAAAATTCTTTGAAGTTAACAAAAAAAAAATCCTTGCAGTACCCGTTTCGTACAAGGATGGACATCGCTACAAAACCAAGAGACTGCCAGTAGGTGAAAACATGTCGTTGCCGTGTGCTATGGAAGCCACCCCTCCGCCGTTTTTGCAATGGTTCAAAGATGGGTATTCAGTGTCAATCTTGAAATTTCCTAAATACTCAATTTTTTTTTTATAACAGCGTTAATCTTCCGGAGTTTCAAGAGCCTTTAATCATCGATAACGTACAACCTTCGGATAGCGGCATCTATCGGTGTGAAGCCAAAAACTATCTAGGATCTGACTTTGTGGAATACAAAATAACAATAATTTGTAAATATTGAGTCTCTTTTATTTCATTGTAATAAATGTTTTTCTTGCAGCTCCACCAATTTTAAGCGATCCTGAAAATAAAACATCACGCCAAATGTATCTGAAACCAGGAGAAACGGCTATACTGGAATGTCCTTTTATTGGCAATGCCACAATTCAATGGTTTCAGGTAATTGTTTGTCTCCTTCAACCTCTAATAAATCTTATTAATTTTTATGTTTTCAGAACGATCGTAAGGTTGACTACAATTCCCAATTTATGCCAATAACTGATACCATGGGAAAGGCGGCCTACAGATGTCTGGCAAACAATGAGGCAGGAGAAGGCCAATTCACCTTCATTGTCGACATTCTTTCTGCACCAGATGTAGCAGAGGATAACAATGAGATTTTGGACAATGAAACTGAGCTCACGGCGCGAGATGGTGAGCGTTTTGAGCTGGTCTGTCCAGCTACTGGCAATCCCTATCCAGAGGTAATTGTTTTAGTATTTCACAATTTTCAATGTTTGTGGTAAATATATCCTATTACAGATTACATGGAAGCAAGGTGATAAGGTCATATCAAGTGATAGAATCTTGGTGATTGAGGCAGCTGAACGAAAACACACAGGCGTTTACACTTGCATCGCAACTAATCCATTGGGTTCAGCCAAAAAACAGTTCACCCTATTTGTTACAAGTATTTGTTAATTATTGTTGAAATTTTATGAAAATTACTATTAAATTTCTGTTCAGCACCTACTACTTATACGCAAGGCGATCGCCATCAGACCTTAGACCTACAACATGGTGACAGAATGGTGCTGGAGTGTGAAATGAACGCTAATCCTCCGCCATTCTATTTTTGGTATAAAAATGGGTACTTGATTATATAAATCTTTAAATACGCAATGTTCAAGTGAATAAAATTGACTTAACGTAAATGATAGATTGGCGCTGCCGGATTCTAAAGAGCAACTAGTCATCGACCTGGTCCAATTGTCCGACAAAGGCATTTATAGATGCGAGGCGAAAAATCCTTTCGGCTCCGACTTTGTTCAGTACACGGTAGAAGTATTTGGTGAGAGTTTTAAATTACTTAAAAATTCCTTAGCTTCTATTAAATTTGTTCTTGTTAAAGCGCCTCCAAATATCACCAGAATAACCGAACATCTTCACATATCCAAAAACGTCAAAGCGCACGTTGAGTGTGAGGCAACTGGTAATCCATTGCCATCTTTATCATGGCTTAAAAACGGAAAAATATTGTTGACAATGACCAATGATTACTCCAGTGACATGACGACAGATGATAACACTCTGCATGATTTCGAGCAAAATAATGAAAACAATGCTATAGAGTTGCCACACGGGAAGATGTCCATAAATCCAGAGACTGGCATGGTTCGATTAACTTATTCACAGATGGAGGAGTTTAAGGAACATGAAAATATTTTGCTCTGTATTGCCACAAATTCCGAAGGATCAGCGAATGCCCAGACAAAAGTTTATGTTCTAGGTAAAAATTTGGCTTGACCTTAATCCTTCGTTAATTTTTGTATTTGATATATTTCAGAACCCCCACAAGTAAAAAATCAACGAATGGAGAATAACGTTGAAGTCATAGAGGGACTTCCACTTATATTAAAGTGCAGTGTGTCTGGGTACCCAACGCCCGACATTCGTTGGTACAAGAATGATGACGAATTGGATCCCAATGGTAACTCGAATATGCGTCTTCGAAATGGTGGCAATGTTTTGCAATTGCATGAAGTTTCGCGTAAGGATCAAGGAGTTTTTATATGTCATGCTACTAACTCCCTGGCAACTGCTTCTGTGCGTTATTTCGTCAGCGTTTTGTCAGCACCATCAATAAGTGCCAGCCCTTCTACGGATGTGCTATTGGATCCAAGTTTAGTGGAGCACATTGTGGCAAATATCGGCGATCACGTTCGATTGATGTGTAATGCTAGCGGTAATCCGATTCCAGTCATCTACTGGACGAAATTTGAAGAAACAGGATCACCACTCTACGAAGTGCTGCCCATCCACGCACAAGAATTGGTAAAATGTAATTCAAATCATGCTAACTATTAAACTAACTATCAATCTCGTCCTAGACTATCCTAAATATAGATGAGTCAGCCTTGTACGCTTGCTACGCCAATAATACAATGGGAGTTATAGAGAAAGCATTCCAAATAGAAGTATTGCATGCTCCCCAACTAAAAAATCGCACTGAAGACAAGCATTCCGTGCAACAGTATCATGGATTCACGCTTAAATGTGAGATGTTGGGCCAGCCTGAACCGAAGATCACCTGGCTCAAAGACAACAACATCATTTGGATGTCTGATGACAATACGGCCCATCAAAACAGAGTGGCGTCCAGCAATGGCCAACATTTTCGAGTGATGAGCGCCACTAAAGCTGACGCTGGATTGTATGAGTGTCGCGGTAGAAACCACCTTGGATGGGACAATAAAATGTTTAATGTCAGCGTTTATGGTTAGCCAAATAGTTTTATCAACTGTTCTCATATAAATTAATCGTGGATAAATAGTTCCAGTCAGCTGGTCATCATGGCAGCCGTGGAGCGAGTGCAGCAACACGTGTGGACAGGGCATACGTCACCGCCGTCGCTCATGTCTCCTACCGAATGGTTCACCCGCTGAAATTCAAAACCTTCAGTGTGACGGCCCACCCATTGAGGAAGAGTCATGCTCCATGCCACCATGTCCAGTTGAGGACAACCATTTAATGCTTGTTATCATGAATACTCAGCCTTTATCATTTTTCTGCAGCTAAATGGCGGTTGGAGTGATTGGGCTGAATGGTCTGCATGTAGCAGAACTTGTGCCAGCTATATTGATCCATCGATACGTGTACGACACCGATATTGTAATTCACCATCACCGTCAATGGGTGGTAAATCGTGTTCAGGTAGTAATCGTGAGGAGGAGCTGTGTGACCAGAAACTTTGCAAAGTAAATGGAGGATGGTTTGTTTTATTTTTGTTTTGCTACTCCAAATACTTATGTTATATGTTTTATTGGTGAATTAGGTCAGACTGGGGAGATTGGGACACATGCTCAGCGACTTGTGGAACCGGCAAACAAAAACGTTATCGCAAGTGCAATAATCCTACACCACGTGGCGACGGCATGTTTTGTATTGGCAATTTTATGGATGTACGTGAATGTGATACAATACCGTGCACAGGTAAATAAGTCGTTGACACCAAAAATTCAAAACACCATAATTAAGTTATACTATTTCAATAGTGGATGGGGGTTGGAGTGAATGGTCTAATTGGTCACAGTGCAGCCGAACATGTGGCAAGGGAATTAAATCCAAGAAACGTGAATGCAACAATCCATTCCCGACAACCGGTGGCCGGGATTGCGATGGTTCTAACGTGGAAGTTGAATTCTGCAGCATAACGCAATGTCCTAGCAGTAATTTAGTAAAAACCTTGTCTAATGCACGGGTAACGAATTTTTTATGGAGATTAAATGCTGCTAGTCTAATTCTAATGATTTAATTCTAGACAAATAAATATACGCCGCACTTGCAGTTCGAAGTGGAACCAATTCAGTCCCCGGATCACATTCCATACAGACATTTTAATCAATATGGCTATCCAACCAACTATTCCTATGCTGAAGGTAATTATGATTATGAATATTTACATTGCCAATATTTGAAATGTACTTAAAGCACCTCCAATTGAGCATGCCAACTCTCCAGAAGAGCATCAACAGGACTTTGATTACTATGATACAGAGGTAGATCATCTTAATTCAACAAGATCTAAAGTTGTCATTAAGGTGGAGAGCATGATGCCAATTGGGAAAGAAGTTGTACAAGTAAGTATTGATTTTCTTTGAAGAACGCCATTTATAAACCGGTTCTATATTTATTTTAGATGACAGTGAAAACCGGATCTGGATCAATGACAGTGTAAGTAAAATTACAGCGACCATTAAAAAACGATTTTCATCTAATATTGATTGTCCAGTGGTCACGCCCAGAACTGCAACACTGGTTTCCGCTGGGATTTTTTGCAACAAAAATGCATTGACGTAGATGAGTGCATGTCTCGGACAGCCGCATGTCATGCTTCTCAAATTTGTTACAACACAATCGGCAGCTATGCCTGTCAATGTGACCATGGCTACATGATGATAGGCACCAAGTGTCTGGACGTAAACGAATGTACTCAGCGGATTCACAGTTGCTCCCACAGCTGTGTGAATACAGCCGGTAGCTATCGCTGTGAATGTCCTGACAAAATGGTGCTGCAGACAGATGGCAGGACATGTTCACCGGATCAGCATGTCCGGCCGCCGCGCAATTATATGCAAGACGCGGCTCCAGCGTCACTGCGTCGTGTCAAATACGCGGAAATGAGATGCGCTGATGGCTATTTAATTGAGAATGAGATGTGTGCAGGTAATAAAGGTGAACAACGTCAAATAGATATCGACAACTAATTGCATTTAATTGTTAGATATTGATGAATGTGCATTAATGGATGACGATTGTTCGGCTGAACAAACCTGCCTCAATACACGAGGTTCCTATTTGTGTGTGCCAACGCCATGTCCGGATGATTACGAGAGACACTCACAGAGCGGGTATCATCAAATATCGATTTGTTGTCAACATCGCAACTTTTCACAACACATTTTTATGTTTCAGTCAATGCGTTCAATTCTGTGGTGTTGGGAATTGTACGGAGGGAGCCTCGGTAGCGCAGACAATCAGCTACACAATTTTATCAGTGAAACAGGACGAAATGAAGAATCCCATACTGAAGCTGGTGAATTATGACAAAGATCGGGCACCATTGACACGCACCGATTTCACATTGGATAACGACAATCACAGCAACACCAAGGACAGTTTTCTGTTGGAGAACATTGCAAATCGCGACGGTATTGTGTACTTGCACGCGACTCTCAATGTTCAAAAGGACAAACTGTACAAGGTACAAATAGTCGGCCGGTCCTACGACAGCCAGCATAAACTTATGTATTTAACGAAATTTGTAGTCTATTTGTACCTTATTTAATTAATTCTCCAATTTGAATGTGAATGAAGATTAGTTTCTTTTTGTTGTACCGTTATTATTATAAATACTAAATGAGGCTTAAGTATGCCATAAATACACCGAGGAAGGAAGTCGAGGAATAAATGTTATAGTTTATAGAAGTCACGCGACGACATTAACGCCATGTCCTTAATTGTTAAGTGAACGCATTAATTTATGATGTAGTAGAGCGGCCAAACAACATAAAAATACAGCATATTTTGCATTGGTTTCATGGCAAATTTAACCATTTTATTCTACATTTATAAGAAATCGCAAACACATACCACAATGATATAAATATAAATGTATATTTTGGCGTTATTATTGCATAATATGTGGATAAATCATAAAAGTGTTGGCATGATAACACACGATACAGGTATACTTGATTTGTGATTTCCACCACTAAGGTGAGTTCAAATTTTATTAATGAGTAGCCGGGCTAAGCGGTGATAACAAAAAAAAACATAATAATATATGTAAAAAAAAACCGATAAACAATTAAATTCAAAAAAAAAAAAAAAGAGAAAAAAAACAGAATGAATAATCACTTTGCATTGACTGATTTTATGTGAGGTCTAATTCAGACAGGGAAGAAGCCGGCGAATGCGGTGCCGATAGCGAGGAGGCACAATGGGCTACCAAATCTTCATAAGGCTTGTCGTGTAAGAAACAGACTAATACAACGGTCATGTTATCACCACCTAAGCCGCTCATTTGACAGTCCGGCGCCAGACACCGTGTCATAAGCTGTTCACATATCTCCTCCGGCTGTGTACCCTTAGCTATTCTCTGTCGACAGAAATCCATCACTTCCTGCAAATTGAATAACTGATACATTAGTCAACCCCATCAGTGGCAGCAGAATGGCGCCTTACCTCATTACTGAGAACATCCCAAATTCCATCGCACGCCATTACCAAGAACTCCCAGTCTTTCGTTATATCACGTTCTTGAACGTCAGGCCATGCTGAAAATTGTAAATTGTATTATTTATGCGACTCAAACGACGTTCACCGTTTAAAATACCTGTGACAATATTGTCTTGTGGATTTTTGGTAGTCCTCTTGAAAAAGAAGTCACCTAAAGCTCGTGACAGAGCCAAGTTACCATTGACACGATTGTATTCAACCCAACCACCTCCGGCGCGAATCCGATCGAATTCTGCCGTGTTGTTTGGCTTGTGGTCAAACGATAAGACGTCCACCTATAAGGATGGAAGGAGTTTGTGATTTATTTATCCAACCTATTTATATAAGAAAATTGTCTTACTTGGCCATTAATACACGCAATGGCGCGTGAGTCACCAGCGTTTGCACAATACAGCCGGCCCTCTTTAATAATTACTGTTATCGCCGTTGAGCCGACAATCACGTCGCGTATGGAAGAGTCTTTCACCATTGTGTCGTCAATGTCCAGGAAGCCCTGCAATAGGCCGAATAATCATGTATAAACAACAAACATAGCGTTAATCTTTACGGAAGGTCAGGGCCTCACGGCCAATTTAAGTTGCTTATTGCGTATTAGATTGGTGTTTGAACAACATGTTAATTATATTTGACGATGCAATTTTACAATAGCCAGTGAGGCGGTTTAAATTCGTTTGTTTACACGAATCACGTGGCTGTTTGTTTTATTATCCAATTGTAAGGTACAAATGTTGTTGGATTAAGATGAAGCAGAATGATTGGCATTTAAATAATACATTTGAATCAAAATAAAATGACCAGTCCAGTGGTCCACCTCTTTATCTTATCTTCTCGGAATACAAGTGAAATCATCTTCGGTTCCCAACATATATGTGTAAAACAATGCCAGTTCAGGCAGCCGCAGGACATGCCACTTGTTGATAAGATTTGTGCCGCTCTGGTGGTGATAAGAAGCTTTGCAACAAAACTAATCGCGAGTCGCCACACAAACATCAATTAATGAAATGTTTTATGTGGACAATCTTGTACATATATGAACTGATCTGCGCGATGAGCTTCCACTTCATGGTAATTGATTGGTCGCCCGCTGCCGCCCAACACTTAAGACACTCGCAATTGTGCTTGCAGATGAAAAGAAAGAGCACAAGTGGATAGAAAGTAGGCCTATGTAGAAGTACTTTGATCTCACTTATGTTACGCCTCATTACAGCATGCAAGCGGAAGTAGCGAACGCGGCTCAATTTCCCACAATTGCAAGTACCTTTTACGCAGTCATCTCGTTAAGCAGTTATTAAACATATGCATGACTTGTGCATGGACTCGAACCTGCATCGGTGCAGTGCAATGCAATTTGTTTGACGAATCATCAATGCAAGTGGAAATAACGTGACTCGGTTAGATGTGGTCGGATAGACTTCATTCATGTTGTATGCCAGAATTTGCTTTTCTTGTTACAATATCAAATGTCAAATTTTGGCGGAGGCCCTCCCTACCGCCAATTTAATTGTTTGCCACGCGTATAAACGACCGAAAAAGCCGCCGTCCGATGCAACATAGGAAATACAAGCTGGCGAATGTAGCGTGTGCCGCATAATTCTCATCCCCTTGCGTGTTAATTGCGAATTTGTTTGTTCGCCTATAACCGTATTCACCCCAACCCCTCTTGCGTGCTCAAACTACAGTCATTTCACAAAATAACTAAAACGCGGAATCGTCCTGCAATAATCACCGATAAAACAATGTTTTTTTTTTGTTTTTAGAAAATAAGAAAAGAAGCAAACCAAATAAATGTATAACGATTCTGATGATTGAAACCTACAATTAACGACTTAAGACGTAAATGTTTGACTGTGAGGTAAATGAGGCCAATTTGTTTATCGTTAAGGCGGTGTATTGGGGGGAAGAGGGAAGGTGGTGGAATAATTCTTCGTACCTTTTGCATCGCTGCAGCAATGTTCGTTTTGTATTCCGGCTGGCGCAATATGAACTTGTGCAGATGTTTGCCGGCGTACAAGGAGACATTGTCACCGCCGTGTCCATCGTACACGGCAAAGAATGACGTGCCAGGATCGTCAGGTAACGACAGTATGTGGGTATGGGCATCTTCCATATGTAATCGCCATCCTTGCATACAACTGGAGCCTACCTGCAATTTTAAACGAATTTTGTTTTTATTCATTTTTAGGAAATAACATGTTGGGAAAGTGATTTTTATGGAAACACGGTTGATGCTCATCTTACATCCGGAAGTTTCTTCTTCTTGTATGGGTTGATTTGGTATGAATTTAAGTTAACATATCTCATAATAAATCTCCATAAATTTGTTTTCTTTTCAGATGTGAGTGGCGTCTTTGGAGTCTGTTGACAAATATCGTGAAGGAAATACGATTTTGAGAGCTGGAATTCTTAAAATAACTGCATTGCCAAATAAGTGGGATTGATCTTGTGGCAGTCTCATTTCACACAAAAAAAAAACGTTCTGTTTAACATAATAATCCAAAGATAAATGTAACCAGCCATTTCCAGAAGCTGTTTATTGTAGATCTCAGTGAGCACTACACGCACCTTTCGCAATCTGTACAGTCAGTCTATACGATCGAGAAGAATTGGTATGCGTTCATTCATTTTTAAATATGACGCATGTCATCCACCTACGAACCCAAACTCATGTGATGTGAAACGCAGGTAATTCGCTGATTAATAGCGAATATAAACATAGCCGTCTATGATGCAAAAAAAAAAAGAATCAGGGAAATGTTTCAAAATAATCAGCCAGCGTCCTAGCGATCAATGAGATGAGTGGGTGATAATGCTGAAAGATCACTTACCTTGTAGAGTGAATTTTGGCAATAAGCAGACTCCTTGGTGATAACTGGTTCCGACAGCGTCTGACCCATTACAAAGTCGGGCGGGTATTGGTATTTGGGCTTCAAACTGTTTTATGCAAATAAAAGAAGAGAGTACCACGTTAAAGTATCACTGAACCGAGCCACTTTACTTTTTCATAACCACTGAATTAGAGCGGGGGCGATTCTAATCTCCGTATCAAACGAACCACTTTATCTATTGATACTTGGTATTAATTAAATTGTACAGAATCAAGATGATATAAAAGTGTCAGCACAATAGCCAGAAAAAAAACCAGATAAGTATTTCGCCTTTAGGCCCAATGAAGTGAGCGGGCTATTCAACGTCGTTCAAATGTTATGTTATCGACTATGTTCAAGCTGTGTATTTGTTTAATTGTAGAAGTATTGTAAGACGTTGAGATAATTGCGGCAGGGACAGACTCTTGTCTTCAAGTGGATGTTTGGATATTCATCATCAATTCTCTGGTCTGTCAACTATTGCATTAAGTCGTCGCTTAGACATTGGCGAGTCGTAGAGATGCGCGCGCGCTTATCCACTTCTGTTAAATACGAGCTATTGGTTCGCTTATGGGCATCGCTGTAGGCGTCCACAATCACTATTTAATTGAATTATTACTCCCGAGGATTCAATTCGGAACTGTATGCAATCTTAAGTGCACAACACAACAACAAGCCTCACACAATTGGCCAGACACAGCTAACGAGACCGATTTTGTTTATTCGAATGATGTGGGGGATGAGAAACACCCGATTATTTAGATTGTCGTCAATTGACACACGCACAGATAAATTGGCGACCGCACGCCCGAACGCTCAATGTACGGCTCTATACCAAATGGCCCACAACTGGGTGGTTGGCCTTTTTTAGTCGATGGCCCACTAGCGGCAAATGAGTTGTTACAAATAAAAAGCGGCACCTCTCGCTGGAAGCATGGTGTCCGTGTCACTTATAATGACTACCAAATGTGATTTAATCCGGAGCAGCAGAGTTTTATCAAATAATATTCACTCTATAAGGTCGTCTTCTATCTCTCAGAGATTTTTCGAACT
>JANSTS010006539.1:0-19556 GCA_026546915.1 Sylvicola fuscatus
CTTAAGTTTAAATTCAATATCAAATTGAAAAACATTTAAAGTTATCTATTCTTATCTTAAACTATAATACATATCTCAGTAAAATATCGCGTAACAAGAATAAGTTTAAAGTTACGTCAAATTTTATTTTTTCTCGTCAAATTAAAACATCGACATCGATTTTGCGTTGATCGCAACAATACTCGCGGGTAATAGTCCTAAACGATTTCTAGTTGAAAACTTAATTATAGACAATTTCAATAGCTTATTGTTCGCGGCGCTGCTACATCAAACATGAAAAGTAACAAAACGGCCCGCAACGATTCTCGGCTGGGAAGACCCCATCCCGAATTCAGTCATCAATTCTATATTCGGATCAAAAATTTGATATTTTAAGAGATTTGCGGCTTGATTCATGAGAACGAGGGGGCAGAGTCTAGCAAATAAGATTATTATTTTGATGTTTGTGCGGACGCTTCAATAGTCCCTTCCACTCTGGCTTAGCTGAGCTTAGCAGGAAAAGCTTCAAAAGGCGGATGTCGAAAACAGATGGTGCAGCATATGCTTCGTGCGTTCGTGTATTTGTTCAGTTTTCTTCCTTTGTTGACTTCCTTCCCCTTTATCAACATCATAATGTAGATTTTTAGCCGCAACAGCATGCAGAAATTATTTGCATGAGTGAGCTTTTAGTTGTTACTGTTTTTTTGTTGTTGTTGCTTTTACCACCCGGCCAACGAAGACGAGCGTGTTGCTGCGCCCTCCTGTTATACCATACATGAACATCGCGCCGCTTTTGATGTTGCCGTCAGTTAGTCAATTTATCCGTGATGGCTTTTTTAGTTGTATGTGTTCATACAGAATAATCCTATGTATGCACTTGCTTTTTAACGCGTTTAATGTTTATTTTTGTCGTTCATGGTTATTAATTATGCATCTACTCCTTTCTGAATAATGGATAATTTCACACATTGTATTATCAATTTTTATATAGAATCGTACAGAAGATGAAAATTATCTGTATATTCCTGTGAATGAGGTGGGGGTAGGGTGGCATTAAATTATTCATACGACACTCGTTGCCGACTGTTTGTATAGAGTATATATACATGTTATATATGAACAGAATGCAGAGCTTTCTCATTTCCGGCTGTAGACAGTGTCTTATGTGTTTGTGTAGATGGATTCGTCAAAAAATGGTAGTAAGATGCACTCCAAGTCTCTTAGAGTACTCTGCCGGAAATTAGATGATTATGTGCAAAATAAGTCGGATTGTTTGAGATTCAGATTTCTGAAGCTAATAACAATTAATTTTGTGTGAAGTCATATTATTTTTAAATTATAGAGGATGTTAAGCAATTCAATTCCTTTATTCTTGTTGTCTCTAATAATAATTTCATCACTTATGCTTTATAAACGTTCGTTCAAATTGAAGTAATTTACATTTTCTTTTTGAAAATATTTATGTATGTGAACTTGTTTGTTTGTCTCCTCACTGATTTTGTTTTATTAAATATATTTTATTATAAATTAAATTAATTTAATCTGCATTGAGTTTTTTAGGCGAAAATAAGCTGTACTTTAATTCAATTACGACTGTTTTGAGATGTCAAGAGTTTTTAAGTTAAAAAAAAAGGAAGTTTCAATAATATTTAAAATGTCATACAGTCCAAATTAGCTGCCGTTCAATCATTGAGTTTAATGTTATGAACACATATGAATCTCAGTTTCACAAATTGTTTAATGCTCTTCATAAAAGACGTATTCCACAAAATGGAGGCTGAGAAATATTTATTTGTAGAAACGATAAGAAGATAAACAAAAAATCAATTTACTTATACAAATGACAATCGAGTAATTGAATTAAATCATACTTAATTATAATAAATATACAAACATTTATTTATTGTTATTTGCGAAAAGCTGCATCATAACAATCATTAAGCTAGCAATAAAATTTGTTAGGTACAGATTAACATTGTTTTTGACCATAGTTAAGAAATTTTTAATTATTTCGTCCGATGTTAGTATCAAATTATTATTAAAGTAATGTTTAAAAACAATTTTTTTTATACTTATAACTTGAGTTTATTGCAAATTGTTTTTAATACCGTTTTTGTTGTAGAGGAAAAATTCCGCGAAAATGTTTCAGAAAAAGGTATCTGCTTTAAAAATATGGTTTCTGCCTCATTTAATATACGGTTTCCTAATTCAATTAGAAGTGTAAATGGAAATTTCGCAGAATGAGAGGCGAGAAAAGGTACCCCGAAACAAAAGGAATTTATCTTACGAGCGTAATCATTGGCGATTAAAAAGGCTTTACGGTAAAAATTTACGATCACCACACTTTCCATATGCGGCATACTCTCTTAAGCTTAGCCCTTTTATAAATTAGCCTAATAATAAAGCCTTGTTCAAATTAACAAATCGTTTTAATTCCAGAAATCAACCTATCCACGGTAGGCCCACATATGTCGCCCGCACACGCGGTTGATCTTTTAATGGGCCCACCATGTGAGAAATATGTTACCTTAAATAATTAAAATGATACACTTTATAACTGTGAAAAACGCCTATCAACATGTGTTGAAATAATCATTGTTGGTAATAGAATTTATGTGTCTTTCAAGTGTGATTTTACTACTGTTCACGTGCCACATCATCCGCCCTTCGACCAATATTCAGCGACATTGGCATGAAACTCGCAGCAGTCTGTATAGTAGCATACTACAAAACCACCCCAACCCCACGCTATTGAATTGTGAATGGGTCGCAATAAAATGAGCACATAAAAATCAACTTGCTTTGCTGTCTTATATATACAATCTGTATTGTAGAAACTTGGCTGCCTTTAATGCCATGTGGAGTAGAGTGCGCCTGGCTCACTCCGCATTTTCCAAATGTAAAGCGGAATTCAATTTAAATAAATAATTCCAAATTTTACTCGAATTGGAATGAAGGGATTTCCATCTAACCTACTCGGCTCGGGAGCCAATGTTTTGTGGTGCAGATCAGGAATGGAGTTGGAGGATATATACAATATATATCCATAAGCCGATTATTAGTTTTGAATTTTTGATGTAGCTTCCAATAATGGTACATCAAAAAAGATTATGATATTAAATTTATCAAACGGGCAAAGTAACAGCTGGTGTATTTTTTTCTTGCTTCCAGTGGTATTTTCATGAATTGTGGGTTGAAGCAGGATGACGCTGTGGATTTCATATGGAGTTTGCAATATATGCATAATGGGTCAATTTAGATAACGCTTTTAAGCCCTTAACTACAGAGGACGTTCATCCAAATTGCGTCGTTCTACAAAAATCCACATTGTTAAAACGCAGGATAAAATACATTTGTTATGTTACTAATAACGAGAGGATTGTATTAAAAAAAAAAATTAATTAATTTTATTGTTGTAGAAAAACATGTAAACTTTTTTTAGTTGCATAGAGCACAAGAGTACAAAATATTAAAGGGATCTCCTTCAAAACTCCCAAATGGCATTCAAAAACCTTAAATTGAAGAAGTTACAACTTTTCATAGACTCTGAAGAATTGAAGTACATTGTAAATCCATTAACAGTTAATTAAACTAAAAAGTTTCAGCAGACTTATACTGTAATATTCCCTTAAGTGAGGCGCGAATGCCGAAGCTTCATTTGCATTAATTCAGCAGGTACATCGTACAATCTTCATGTTGCGTCGCGGTTCAACGAATACTTCTGCTTCATCAAATTAACCATCAATTATTATGATTTACCTCTGTCGAAAAAGAGTGAATGGAAATTTTCTAAACGAATACTGAGATTCGTACATTTTTTTGTGATTCATTTCATTCAACATGCGTTTCGATTTCACTCAAGTATTATTGTGCGTCGTAAATCGTGATAGAATGCGTTTATAACAAATGGAATTTTCACGAAATTGTCGATGTAGAGCATATCCAACATACCCACGCCCTTGTGACATGAATTTATTATCCTCATGTATGTGTGTGTGTGTGTGTGTGTGCGTTTATAAGTTGTGGAGAGCATCGAAAGAATAAAGTGCGAAGAAAATTGCTATCCAGCACTATTAAAGTGAAGGAGATTAAACGATATATGCTCCAGCTTCAACAGCAATTGGAAGGTTGAGTGTACCAACTTCAAAACTCAATGGGGCGCGCGCAAATGATGTGTTGGCCTTGAAACGGCGCAAGTGAAAAACACTTTCAACGTGTATGCGACAGTTTTTCCCTTGAAAAGGCATTGCAATGTTTCCATCTTACCGCACACAGAAGGTTGGTGCGGGATGTGGACGGATGAATACGGATTTATCTTCTTTCATCTTAGTCGGCGCTCTTGTTAATTGCCCCTGTCAGCAGCGCGCGTTCTTGGCATCTTAAATTAGTTGTCACTTAATTACAAAAAAAAAGTCTTCTCTTACCCCCTTGTAATCATTTAAATTAATTAAACAGATCCTCCAACCACATTTTAAGTTTCTATACGACAATCACTATGAGAGTCTTCTTTGAGTTTTCTTCACTGTTTATATGATGAATAACACTTTAAAAAAAAAAAGTATAATTTAAAAGCTTTTAATTGCATCATGTTAAGTTTGATGTGGGTGTTAGGAATAAATGAATTAATTTTTGTTCTATAAAACAAGTATAAGCAATAAGGCTTTCGTTACTGTTTTCGAGAAATCTTTTTGTACCAATTGTCTAATTTATTGCAGTCGACCGAATACAATGATTCTTAAAAAATCATATGAAAATAGTATTAATTATATTTCTCCTACATATTTACTTTACTCGACTTATCATAATATCATAATAATATATTAAATGCGATGTTTTACAGTAATTTGTCATTAAACAAAAAAAAAATGATTTACAATCACAAACATTATATAAAGGTCATGATGATCAATAGCGAAAAACAATAATATTAGTAAACAAAACGCTCCAATTCATTTGTATAAAAACTAACGAAAACAAAAAGGTAGATCATCGCAATCTGTCTCTAAAGGTGCCGTAGAAATGTGGATTCGCGATTAAAATGTTGAAGCACATATGAGTAAGTACTTTATTTAAGAAAGTGTTGTGCTGCCGTCTTGACACCCTCTTCTTGGGTTTTTCATTCAATTCTTTATTTGTTGATGCGTCTGCATAGATGTGTAGATGCAGATGTGCGCGCCGACTCTTTAAAAGGTGAACAATTTGCATAGCTATGGAAAAGGGGTGGCACAAGTGCCACTCAAACATAGATTTTAAACTGTTTGTCGTTTGCACATGGGTGACGTGAATCAAGCGTATTTTGCTAAAAGATCTTTTTGTATATGATCAAATGTGCAAACACGAAAAACCTGAATGCACATTTTAGCATAAGAGGGTTTTGGCGTTAGCACATGAACGTGCATGCTTTTGGAACCGCCGCGCAGTATTGTTTTCAGAAAACCCTCTTATCATTTTTTTTTGTCCTGACACTAACAGCCCGAGTCTAAGTCACCCCTTAAGTTTATACCGCTGCTATAATGTTTCCATCTAGACACTTAGACACAATGCAGCAGGTATTATGTAGGGGTGCATATCATTTTTATAAATGTCTAATGTGTATCAGAGTAGGGTAAACGTGAGTGGATGTTAAAGTCTCAACTTGAAATTATATTACTTTGTGTTTACTAGTGCTCTGCTAGATGTAAATAAAAATGTGTTGGGTGGCGTACAATATAATACGATTAGAGCGCAATGTCCCTTGCATCTTAAGAAATTCACAAGAATATGACAATGGTAAGAATGATTTTTAGTTTCATTAAGAAGATTCGTTGAACGCAAACGAAAAGTATCGTATTTGAGATATGTTGTCTGTATTCGTTTAATAACTACACAATAGGAAGGTTTTATATACTTATTTTAAGTTCATATGCATAGCAAATATAATAAGAGTTAGGTTTCCTTATTTGTTGTGAACTTTCAGTAATTCTATTGATTTTATATATGAAATTGTATTTATAACAATTAGAAAACGTTATAGGTTTTTTATATATATATAGAAGAAGAAAAGCGGATTGAGATTTCCCCCATGGAAGAGCTTTTTCATAACAATGAAGATAAACAATCCGACCCATATGCTCCAAACACTCTTCTCAAATCATCCCCTCTCCAATTGCAAAAACCAATTTAAATAAAAGCATATAACATAAAAACAATGACACTTGAAGTTTACACACAAAATGATTCCCATTTCCAAAATTTCTATATATACACATCAACAACTAAAAAAACCCTATACGCTGCAGATTTTTCACCCTTCGACGTTTTTCTCGTTTTCTATTCTACTCAACAACATAGGCCTCTTTTTGTTTGCATATAACCTCGCACAGTTCAGCTCTATGTTATACATCCGTACATACTCATTCACTCTTGATTCAGTCTTTTAATGCTTTTATGGCAGTTGTTTTACCCTAAACTCTGGATAGGCCTATGACATTAATAATTCAGAACGCAAACCGTCCAGTTTTCATGTATATAGTGCTGGTTCTTTTTCAGTTTAAAGTTGCCGGCGGGCTTACAGTTTTAAAGTACCGCAAAATATTAAAGCCCCCACGTCTTACTTTTAAACTTTTAAACAATACATACTCGACGGTATAGTTTAAATCACTCGCAGATCTTGATAAGTATACGAATTTAAACAGAATCTTGTTTAACCAACTTATATAGCTTGCAGTATTACATAATATCTTAATTAAAGACAAATTGAAATTTGTATTATCCTGTTTCGAATATTTAATACACTTTAAAGTTGAATTGCTACAGTAGTAGCCGAAAAAATTAAGTGTAACTTTAATACGATCGCACATCTTCTCCCACACAAATATGCTGCAAGATTTTTGTTTTTGATGTTAACATTTATTAAGAGAGTCTTACATTTATGATACACCAAACCACAAAGTTAAACTTAGTACAAGAAGTTGCGGAAATGTGAGGCAGTATAAAATGCATGAGTGCTTTTAATCAACGTTCAACATAGCAGAAGGAGGAAACAAACAAAATTAGCGCAAGTTTTTGTACGAAATCCTGTCCCAAGGATGTTTTTGTTTATCTTCGTGTATGTATAGTATATGAAACATATTTCGTTGAAAACAAAAGCTTAGAGAATAATTGTTCAGCAAACACTCTCTTAGACGAAGGCATAAATGTCTTTCGTATACGAATAGCGTTTTCGTTATACGTAGACCTAGAGAAACGCATAAGTTCAGGATAAATGCGGTATGTTAGTCGTCACGTACAAAAACCAACTACGAGTATGTTATCAGTTCACAAACAGCTTTTGTCAAAAATAAGGCAATGTATATGCGAAAATAGGCATTTTTAGGAAAATTAACAAACAACGCTTCCGAAATACATAATGCATGCATAAGTTATGCCACCCAGGGTTTGTTGTCTTGGACAAAGCAAATATAATATGATAAATTACCTTGAAAGGCCGCCTCGATGCTAAGCTCTGGCTCTGTACATTTCCCTAGAGCTAGTACCGTCAATAGGGATAATCCATAAAGCCACATTATTCCAAATTTTCTTTTTTCTTCTATTTTCGAATGTGTTCACTTAATTATATTTATTTGCCATACGATTAATCGATCATAAACAAAAAGACATTATTTCACTTGATTATTCGTATATGTAACCTTAGAAGCTGCACCAAACTAATCCAATAAACAAACACTCATTACTTTTCACTTCTGTGCCATTCGCTGCTTCTGCACACATTAAATGTGCATGTTATGGGTGCATAAGGGGAAACTTCCGGTAAGCTGACCATTCACTGTAGTCAGTCATTTAGCGCAATAGTACAACAGAAAATGCGAATCAGTAACTCATCGTCAACGTATTAGGAAAACGACACTTTTTTGTTGGAAAATTTGAAAATATTATTACTTTTGTTTTTCAAATAATTTTTTTTCCCATTGCACTAAGTAAACATTTTTCAATTAATGCAGAACACCTAACTAATAAATTAGAAATTAGCCCCTTGAGACATGAATTTAGTATCCAGAACAGTTATCCAGCTTTTGACACGGTAGTGGGACCAACAACAATTGAGCTTCGATGAATATCACTGTTTATACCAACAAAGTTGCACAAAAGACACTGTAATCCATTTATCATGAAATAATCCATTAATCTCTTAGACAGAGTTCGTAAACAGGACACATACATACAGTCACACTTGATCGCGTATTTAGTGTGTTTCTTCCCATTCACATGCTTCAATATTATTGAAATTTAAGGACGCTAAATCACACAAATAAATGGCGACATTAAAACTTTTATTTCACTTCACTCCATGACATTTCAATTCAAAAATAAAGCAAATTTTTATGATATGGGAAAAACGTTGTCGTGTAAAGCGCTCGATTGTCACAGACCCGAAACAAATCCTCTCTCAGACTGACATTAAAGGAATTTCGAAGTTCGGAAAATGCGTTTATATCGTGCCACTGACACATTACTCCTCCGCGCGGCTCATTCTATGGGATATGCCATGTGCAGTCAGGCCAAGCCAGAGAGGACGCTCATTGTGTAGAAGAAAACACATACTAGGAGGTGTGTATCTATAACTGTTTGCAGCGGGTTGCTTTCAATTTTCAACCCCCCCTAAGAGAGCCAGAACAATGTTCACGGTAGCCATAGTAAAGTTCGTAAAAACACTCGCAATGAGGGTGGAAAATCTAGTAAATGCTGACGCGTTGTGCGCACGTTTTTGGAGGGAGAATACTCGCTGCTAAGGGTTGCGAGAGTACGTTTCAGTTGAATTGGACTAGGCGCATGCCCGCTGCCCCATTGAGGTAATGTGAGAAAAATATCACATCGTTGTCAATAGAAAACGTTATTCCACATTACTATTATTACTAACATTCGCTTCCTTATTTTGTGATTCTTGGTGAAAGTATATATGTATCGATTTTCCATGATAGAAATGACTCAAAGCGATTCTGGGTAAACTGCTTTTCGTCCTTACTTGTGTATATATTGGGTTGGTAGCGTTTGGCGTTGGTAGCCAAAACAAGCAATATGCGGGTGTATGACTTTGAACGCTGTTTACGTGCTGCAGTACATATACTATAGGAATAAATGTTAGGAAAGGAGAAGTTATTTTGTCCTATGGAGGATGTTTTCTGTCTCAGTTTTCGAAGTCGAAATTTCTTGGTGGAGCATATTATTTTGACAGCTACGCCGATATATTTGTTTGTACGTATTGAGACTCGTTTTATTAGTTCATTTAAAAAAGCATTATTAGGTATAAAGATAGTTCATACACGCTTTTCTTTAATCTTCATTTTGTGTAATGAATATTAAAATTATTTATTTTTTTTATAATGAAAAATTTATCAGGTTATAATTTGTTAATAAATATAGTAATTTTTGCGATTGTAACTTATAAAATGAACATGATTTGAAAACAAACTTCTTTATATGATCTTTATACCGCCATTTGAATGTTTACACTGTACCCGCAATAAGTTTATAATTTTTATTAGAGACTTAAAAAAAAGTTTCAGAAAGAGACCAAAAGGTCTGTATTTAATTGTTTCGTTCACCTGTTTTTCAATCTGTGAAATACAAGTTATTGAAGCAAATGTCATTGTTTTGTTTATTTTAATAAAAGGCTATTCGGAATCTATAAACTTGCAATGTTAAAGAACTGCGTAAAAAGTTTTTTACCCAGTCTATAATTTTTTGTTGTTTCAAAATTGTAAATTGTTTTGTTACTAGATTATAATAAATGTAACTTTTAACAAGACCTTCTAAGAAATGTTAAATTGAATGATTGTTAGGAACAAAGAAACAAAAGCAAAAATTGTTCCTCTTTAACAATTTGTAGAAATAAAGTTAAATACACTTTATTTACATTATAATACAATATTTAACATTTATAAGAAAACTATTTTCTTACTATACATTTCTTTGTATACACAATTATAATATTATAATTATGTTGCTAATATCACCGGTGAGCTAAAATTGCGGTTCAAATAGCCGAGAAAGTCTGCATGCTGCACTCAAATGAATTAGGGCATTGCATTTTGCCACGTACTACATTTAGTTAATATATGGACACACATACGGCCGATAAACCCCGTACCAACTACACCGTTCGTATATCTGTGAATGCAAGACGGGTCGGATTTCAATGGTTTGTATCAGCTAACTTTCGCAATTTATGTGATAAATAATGCAAAAGGAAGTTGCATGCGGCACGTACGTGGTCGTAGGGCGTATGAAGTGGCCATTGCAAATGAAACGAAACGCGTGATGCAATAAAATTGACACCCTCAAGGCAATTACTAAGTTTTTGTGTTACAATGTGCGGTAGATTTTGGTGCAGAAAATCTTCGTTAAATATACATATGTATGTAGATGAATATTTTGTAAATTTTGTCAACAGAAACATTTTGTTAGCTAAAATGTTGACTGAAAATAATCAATAAATTTGAATATACTAAGTAGGTAAATTTTTGTGTTAATGCATCGACTTTGTCAATAACTTGACGAAAAACAATTACATTTTAGGTTATAAAATATGAAAGGCTGATATTTGGAAAATATGACATACATATGTCAAAAAACGTGAAAAGGAATGTTTTTTAGCATTAGTAAAAATCAAGAAAATGATCGTAGTCGTTTACGAGATAGTTAAAATAAAACCAATAATTTGACCAAAAAAATTGTTATAAGCATTGAACGGCTGAGATTCGGAAAATGTGACATATGTATATCAAAAGACTAGAAAAATAAAGTTGTTTGACATAAGTAAAAATTAAGCAAATCTTCAGAGCCGTTATCGAGATACGACAACAAAAATGTGGGAAAACTTAAGAAAACAAAAAAATTTGTTTTTAGATAATTTGATTTTACACCACATACAAAATTGGTTATGATCGGTTTAGCCGTTTACGACATATGCGTGTTCCAAACTAACGGACGGACGAACGGACAGACGAACAGACACTTTTTCTAAACTCTATTTTTGAGATCAAGGTGTCGCAAAACGTTTTTCCGAATTTTCAGAATTTTTTGTCAAAAAAGTCGGATTGCAATATTACATATACATATTATTATCACATTCTCGTTTTTTGTATATAAAATAAAAATGTTAAGGTATTTCAACGACTTAAGATTAAAATAATGGGTTAAATATAAGTTGTTTTTTTATTACATTCTATTAATTATTTCTCAAGTCATCGACAATATATGATAAACATACATCAAGGTCAACGTTTGGTGAAGGCGTTCTTTCTCTGTTTTTTTTTAACCATACGATCTATTAGTACTTTGAATTGGATCTATCTATGTTTGTTCCAATTCTACAGGACTTCGTTCGTTTGTCTATCGTACCGAGTAAAATTGTTTGAAAAGTGTCTTTTCAAAGAGTTTAAACATGTTGGTACAAGAAATAACTGCTTGAAGTTCCAGCCATTTATAATTTAATGGTATATAATTAAAGTCTTTTATCTTTTCTGGCTTTCTCCGAAGCATATAATATTATGTCAACAAAACAAACTTTGAAAAGCTGATGAATAATTAAAAAATATGCTGACAAAAGAGATAATAAATTTAAATGATGAAGGATTTCCAAATCTATAAATAGAAATATTATGACCGCCGCAAGGATACAACGAGTCCGAAAAAATTCGTCATTCGAAACAATATTTTTGTATTCGTTTCTTTGTGTATGACTGATATACGAGCACTTTCTGCATTTTACAAAAAAATACATATGTAGTTGTTGGATCAGAATATAAAAACCAAAGGTTTTTTGATGCGTTAAGTGCCTTTAACTTATACCCTTTATGTTAAATCCATTCAAGCGTATATAATTAGTCTGAAAAGCTTGTTGACCTTCCTCGGAATATAATTTTATTTCGACTTAATGGAAATTAAATGTCAAGTGATTGCGTTTACGGTGATATAAACATTGCCTAATAAAAGAATCCTAATTTAATAATCAAATATAAACTAAGAAAAGAACAAAATGTATATGGATATATTAAAACCCTATACAATCGCAGACATTTCCTCTAGCCATCAATTGACGGGAATGGAAGTTTATATTATCGTCTTCTTGAGATCTACCTACTCACACTATAAAGGACTTTTCTACCGGCCAACGAACAAAAGGTGGCAAAGAATTAACACGGCATAGAAGCTTTTCAGTGTCGTGCATGTACATATACGTGAGTTCGTGATGCTCTATTCCGTTTAAGTTAGAGCACATGCACTTAATGTTTGTGATCGAGCATCATATGTTAAATTTTAAGTGCTTTACAACTTACACTTTACAGAACACTTCACTCTTTTCCTTCTAGTAATTTCTCCTCTTAAACGTAAAACTGTTTAAAGAATATATATAAAAATTCTGAGTCGGTTATTAAAATATAAAAACAAGATCACATTTTGTTGCAACACTTTAAGTTTAAAATTATCTTCAATTGTCCTTGTGTGCTATACTTTTGCTTGACAAATTAAACTATATGCAATTAGTAAAGTAAAATTTACTTAACTAAATATTGCAATATACTAAAGACGCAAAATCCAAAGCAGTAGCATAGAGAGTAAATACATAAAAGCTATGAGTGGAGTGAAATTAGCAAAAGGGCGCCCAGCGAAGCGTTCGGCGTTCGGTGTGGGCACCATGAGGCACCATAATTAAAACGTTTTAAGGTAATGAGTTGTCTCGTTTGTTTTGGCTCATTTAATTAAATAAATATTTGCAGACAGTTAAAATGATTTTTACTTTGTCTACGACCCACGTAGTTGGAAGAATTCTACCAGCCGAAAATTATTAATTCTAACTCAGAACATCTACTGGGTCAAAAACAAAAAAAAAGGACAACATTAAAAGATCCTATCCTTTTTGTAAAATATGATGGCGTGATCTTTAACAGCATCAGTATCCTAATGTCCTAATGACTATTTTTTTATCACAGGTAAAACTGTTTTAAGATGTATTACTTTTACAGTATTGTAGTCTTAACAAATAATTACTATAATTTTATTGAACTGGTCAAGGTAAAAAAAAAAACAATTATCAAACAGCATTTTGCAAAAAAAAATATTACCGGGCAAACGTAATTTTCAAGGACAAAGCACTTATGTATTTTTACTTGCTTATAATCGCATTTTTGTAACAAAAAAACACTAGATAACTGATAGTAGTGAATGAATTGTACAGGATAATAACATGTATATTAATAAAAGAAAATTTCAATAAACGAATAAAAAACCTATCACTTCCTACAAAATTACTTATAATGTGTATCACAAGATTTATCTTTTTCTTATCAAAACTTTAAAAACCAATGAATTAATAAATTGAAATCATTATTGTCATATGTAGTAAAAGTAAAAATCATTGTTGAACATTTTACGTTCGTAAATTTATTGCGTTCGAAATTATAAGTTTAAAATTTTAGAGAATGTTGGATCAACTCGTATTTTATTACTTTTAGTTGAAACTTATGCATAAGCTTTTCCTATATGCGAATAGTTGACTATGATAATTACTTGCTTCGAGGATTTTATCAATTACCTTGAGTTTTGAGTTTGGTAATATCAAATAAAATTTAAAGTTTGTAAGATATTATATTGATTACATGTAATTAATATTGAAAAATTAGAAGCCATTAGAAGGTAGTATCAAAGTTGAAACCCTTATAGCAAATTAAATAAGCAATAATTAGATGATGTTTAAAAAAAAATGTTTGTTAAGGGTTCAATCATTGTTAAAATATAGAACTTAATTTAGAGAATTTTTAATAAAATTTGCAATTTTTTCAATAAAATTGCAAGACAATTTCGAAAACGAAGACAAAGAATATATAATACAAATTTAGTGTAATTTCCAGGTTTATATTCAATCTATGGTTATATTAAAAAAGGACATATCCGTATAACATGTATGACCTTTTAATTATCCCAAAACTCTCCAAACCGCCAATTTCTGTTAAATTAATTATTTACTCGTTATTCGTACAATTTCGTCTTTTAATGACAGACATTATTTCCACGCAATAAATTCTGGTACCTTGATGGCAGCTACACCCTAAACTCCACACTCCTTTTGCAACTTTACTCGCAAGAACTAGAAAAACAATGATGGCCGCTTTAACCACACCCGATAAAAGCACTTGAGCTTTTATCTGTGCGGCAACACACTACAAACACTAAAATCTGAGTTTTATGCCTCAAAAGGGCACACTCTAATTTTGCACCCAGATAATTTATTGAATGCAATGTATCTTTGCAAGATGGGTAGTTAAATTATTTAGCAAGCATTGTTAATTTTAAGCTTTCCACTTTGACATTCAGAAATGCACTACACATTATACGACCCACTCGTATGAAAAGCAAGGACCACGAATGTATGCTCGAAATCACTCAGAGTGTGTGTGAATTGAAATCGCATTGTTAGATCAGAATGGTAAACTGTTGCGCTGTGTTTGTGAATATGTGGGGGTTGAGTGAAACGTCATGTAGATTTTATGGTTTGTGATGATGTGATTATTGGATTGCGATGCTGTGAACAATAAACTGGAGGTGCGGGTGAATTCAAAATTGGATAATATGATAAATGATTGCATACAGTTTGGACTATTTGAGCTAAAACTGTGGGTATATTAAACGCTAACGACAAGGATCAATAGTTCAGTAAATTTTTTTTTGTATACTTCTACTAACCTATTTTTAGGATTCCTCAATATCATTGTTTAACAATTATTTGTATTCTATTATTTATAATAATATTGTAATTTTAAATTATAAATAAGATTTTAAAATAATATAATTACAATATTATTATGTAAATTTTGATAACACTTGTTACATTCTTACATAAAAGAAGAATCTATCATTGACTCGACGAATGCGTTTTTGTGATTTGTGAAAACTTGAAAAGTCATCAACGTTTCCAAACTTCCAAAGCAAACTTTAAATAATTTCAGTCTAAATCTTTTAACCATTAATAAGCAAGTTAAATTGAAATATTTCAAACAAAAAAATTTGACACTATCATAAAAGAATGTATTTAGGAACTGAGCATATGCTTTTACCGTACACACAAACTGCAGCTGAATCAGAATGTTAAAAAAAAAGAATTCAAACACCATAAGAATTATATGCTGCTTGAGAAGTGTGTGGAGGCATCTGGAAATATATACGGAAATGCAGATGGGTTCGCCACCCCATTGCAATAAATAACTGAATACGAGAAGAATTGTGAATGGTATCTAAGATGTTATAATTCACATACAAAGACGATGTTCTTCATTCTTGAGAATAAGATTATCATGTGAAACATGTTTCTTTAGGATGAAGCTTTCAATTTATTCAACTGTGTGTTATCCATTTTCTGAATTGTAAATATGTCACCCATATATATGTACAGGCACACATATTGTTAAAACATTAATATTAAGCTGAGTGTAAGATAAGAAGTTGTACGTTGTTAGCGACAAAACGCATAACTACAATCAAATCGAGCGTAAATCATGGATTATCTCACACAGTCAATTGACAAGGCATATACGAGTATATGGAAAACTTTTGTGCATAAGCTTTTAAATTGCAAAAAGTTATTTTCTATATACATATATGAAATATGTACCATCATTTAATTTTAGATACCGCTTGCATTTTAGGGTTTATGAAATACCAAAGATTTTCTCAAGTCACTTTAAGTATTTTCAAAACATAACTAAATTTAAAGTAAGTTTTATGTTATAAGATATGCTATGATAGTTGTATTGGCCCACGTCAGTTATAAACCGTGACAAAAGTTTGTAAAGCTTTAATTTTTTACTTTAACCGATAACATTTAATAAAAAAAAAATACAGCAAACGTTTTATTTTAGCAGGTTATTTTTTGCTTATATTTTCAGGAAGAATAATGAGAGATAAATAAAGGATCAGTACTAAAATTAAATGTCACAAAATAACTCGAAGAAGTTTTCTTACGTAAATTAAAAGGGAAACTATTTTGCCATTTATATAAACACATACCAAATGATACAGAAAAGGTGATGATTTGAATCGTGCATTCATTGGTATTAAGATTTTAAAAAGAAACAATGTTTAATAATTGATTCTTCACAATTTTATCAAGAAAAAATAAAGCTTTAAGATTGTGAGGTACAGTACCTTTATGTTTATATAATTCATTTTTAAAAATAATCTGACGTACCTCTGAAACGAAGATTGCTAGAGAGTAAGACAAAATGTGAGATTTACATACAGAGTATTTAGAGAACTTTAGGACTTTAACATTTAACAGCATCAACCAAATAAAATTTTCCTATAATCACATATTTCTGTCAAAATCGATTTACCATTTTTATTGACAAAGTTCATCTTAGGTTTAATCTATGCACATAAAGTCATTAATAACGTGATCAATCCATATAAAGCCATTCATCGACACAATTCAAGTGGAGCACGTTCGCAACCACATCTCTGATGTAGGTAACTCATTTTGTCGGTTCCTCACCCCATTATCGCGTAATTTAAAAACGTCAATTTGTTACCTTCATCTGACAAACACATCTTTCAGAAACGAGAGTGCCTTTTGAGCTTGGTCGGCCCTTTTCCATTCCGGTAAGTTCGGCATAATTTGGTAAAATTACGTGCACAATACCATACCAACAACAAGCCACACGGCTCAAACCACATACTAAATCTAATACATATACAATGTACATGCATATGTTTGGTAGTGACATTTATTGTTTGAATCACACTTTTGCTTACATAATTGAATGGTAACCCATTGCAGAAGTTGAATATGGTTTCATCAATTTGGTGCGTTTAAGCTGAAAGGAAAAACTGGTATGTGTATTGTGTATTGGCATGAATTGGCAAACTGCCTGACATGCATCCAGGGCCAAAGACGCTATTTAACCCTTTTTCAACCCTTATAGAGTCATAACGATACACATACAAAAAAGGATGTGGCAGTGAAGTAATGGCAAATGATGAAAAAAACGACCAATGCAAAAAATGTTTTATTTCTTGTAAAAAAATAAACATATTTGAATGGCAATGTTTCTTTTGATAGAACACCCCACCGGTTCATTGTCAAATAGAAAGTCATGCATGAATAATACGTGTACATACAACAATTTTCGCTTTATCATTGCTCAATCCAATGTATCCGAATTCTCAATTCTTATGTTTGTAAAAAAATCGCAAAAAAGTTCGCCTTTGCACGACAAAAGACACATCATAGTACATTTACATATAAGTATACATGTATGTATAATTTGGATAGAATCTAGAGTCATTGCCATTTGTCTTTGTGTATTGAAAGCACTGATCAAGGGGGACCTTGTACCGAATAGACATATTTTATATGTTTTGCCACAAAAATATATTGGATGTCTTTAAATAGGGTGAAAATATTGCAATTACGGAAATTGGGTTTCCCGGCTCCAGCACTGTTTACACGCGAATTGCAATTATTTATTCACGTTGTCTTAGAACATCCGCCCTTTCATATCCCACTCATTAGTCATTACGTCTAACTTATGTGATAATGAAGAGATTACACAAAAGCACGAAGGGACCTATCATTAGTGTGTAAATAACTATAATCAATTTCGCCTACACGCATAAGGGCCGCAATGATGCCGTTGCGAATTCCGGCCACACTGCGAATAGTGACACCGGAATCGTAAATTCTTCCTTAAATTTTGCCAGAGCTAGATTGTTGCTCACTAATTATAATTATTGTAAAACTACACGTTTTCGTGTAAATATACTGTCTATAGTTTGAAAAGCAGCCATATATGTGTTCACATTACTGCTAAAATGAATAAATCGTCTGTGTCACATTACTTTACTATAGTTACTAAACTAATTAAATACAATAAACTGAAAACGTTTTAACATCAATTTGATATACCGGATGCTTGAATGTTTCTGGTTCATATATTGTAGGTAAACTTTATCTTTAGATTTAAGTTCAACTCCTTTAATTTATTTCCATAACAAACATAGCAAACATTTTTTCATTCAAATCAAATCAGTATTGCTCTTGTTACGAGTAATTGCCATAAATTTTAAAATTTTCTTTCTAAAATTTATTACGAATTGAGAAGATATTTTGAGAGCACACCTCTTGATTAATACAAGAATACACGGTACTTTATTGTTCGACTCGCTAAGACATGTTTGAAAAATAAAATGGAAAATGAAATGCAAAAAATGTATTTTTTCACTATTTAAACAGCATTTTCAGCTGTTGCAAAGTCTGCTGCTTAGAGACCGCAAACTATCAAGCACATAGAAAATTCTACACCAGCTCCATCTGAAATGCAACATGCGATAAGTTTTCTTTTTTGGCAAATGCATCATAAATCGGACTGAATTATTTAGTTAGAGAAGCACCACTGTAGGCACTATGTAACTAGACCGCACTGAAGGTTTTCTCCAAGGTACAATCTAGACATTAACTTTTCGAAAAGTTTTTCCGCATCGATTCAATTCGCCCGATGTCAAAAGTTATCTGTGCCGTATATTCCAAGGAAATGTAAGTCACAGGAAGTGGCTTGTTAACTTTTATCAAAAACTTTTCAGGCTCCTGTGAAATTGGATACATATTTTTATTTTTGAGGCAACTATGGGAACCAATAAATTATTATAAACGAGAACCAGCATGCATATTTTGTTTAAGTATAGCAAAAAATGTTTCAAGTGTTCTTTTTTAGATAGGAATAATTTATAAAATATTGTTAGCAGTTATGCAACCACTTTTCGCATAATTTTCGTTAGAATTTTTATAAAATTGCTACTTATGAATATGCATATTAAATAATGACTAATGAGCATTTGCACTATATTTATATTGATCATGTTAAAACAAAATTTATTCATGAAAATAAATGCGAATACATCTAATAATCCTACACAATGTTCATTTATAATGCACATACTTAATGTAGGATATCTTATCTCGACTACTAATATGTACAATGGCTTTAATACATAAAACTTTGTTAATTTTGACTTGCAGAAAATTCCGCCTTAAATAACTTCCTTTACAAAAAGTTGGATTTAAACATATGATAAATGCCTTTTGAAAGGAATTCTGATAATAAAATATATGCGTATGCTTTTCAAAGTATTGTTCTGATGAGACAAAAATACGTGTAGGAAAATCAGGCGGAGGCTATTATGTTCTATTGTGAAAAGTTTATTTTCATTTATCTTTAGTTCACAGTCATCTGTTTCAAAAGATATCTTTTCACATGTTGAAACGCGGTGTTTTGTTCCCTTACGTTTTGAACAAAAGAACCATTCTATATATACAATAAATAGGGACCAGCATTTAACATTTGCTGTATAAGAAATTGTAATTAACTTCTGCTTCAAAATATGCTTTTAATTATTTGTAGACTCACTGCTCAAGTGCGGCAATGTTTTACCCGCTGAAGTTTGATTAGCGCATTTAAGTGTATTTGAAATAATTATAATTTGTGTGCCATTTATTAAAATCTACTATATACACTAATTGATCAAAATATCTAAAGTTTTCGTAACTA